>CAWWDY010002717.1:0-28710 GCA_963942605.1 Poecilus cupreus | reverse complement strand
TTTACACGAAAGATACATGAATTTGTCAGTTTGAATAGTTCAAAACAGCGTTTTTCTATGTTTTTTCATGTTTAAAACAGCAATTTTATCGTCATTTCTCATAAATCGCCGTTTCACACGAAAAAAACATGAATTTGTCAGTTTGAATAGTTAAAAACAGCGTTTTTCTATGTTTTTTCATGTTTAAAACAGCAATTTTATCGTCATTTCTCATAAATCGCGCGTTTCACACGAAAGAAACATGAATTTATCAGTTTGAATAGTTCAAAACAGAGTTTTTCTATGTTTTTGCAAGTTTAAAACAACAGTTTTATCGTGATTTCACAAAAATCCACCGTTTCGAACGAAAGAAACCTGAATTTATCAGTTTGAATAGTTAAAAACAGCGTTTTTCTATGTTTTTGCAAGTTTTAAAACAGCAATTTTATCGTCATTTCTCATAAATCGCCGTTTCACACGAAAGAAACATGAATTTATCAGTTTGAATAGTTAAAAACAGCGTTTTTCTATGTTTTTGCAAGTTTAAAACAGCAATTTTATCGTCATTTCTCATAAATCGCCGTTTCACACGAAAGAAACATGAATTTATCAGTTTGAATAGTTCAAAACAGCGTTTTTATATGTTTTTGCAAGTTTAAAACAGCAGTTTTATCGTGATTTCACAAAAATCCACCATTTTGAACGAAAGAAACCTGAATTTATCAGTTTGAATAGTTAAAAACAGCGTTTTTCTATGTTTTTGCAAGTTTAAAACAGCAATTTTATCGTCATTTCTCATAAATCGCCGTTTCACACGAAAGAAACATGAATTTGTCAGTTTGAATTGTTGAAAACAGCGTTTTTCTATGTTTTTGCAAGTTTAAAACAGCAATTTTATCGTCATTTCTCATAAATCGCCGTTTCACACGAAAGAAACATGAATTTGTCAGTTTGAATAGTTAAAAACAGCGTTTTTCTATGTTTTTGCAAGTTTAAAACAGCAATTTTATCGTCATTTCTCATAAATCGCCGTTTCACACGAAAGAAACATGAATTTATCAGTTTGAATAGTAAAAAACAGCGTTTTTCTATGTTTTTGCAAGTTTAAAACAGCAATTTTATCGTCATTTCTTATAAATCGCCGTTTCACACGAAAGAAACATGAATTTGTCAGTTTGAATAGTTCAAAACAGCGTTTTTCTATGTTTTTGCAAGTTTAAAACAGCAATTTTATCGTCATTTCTCATAAATCGCCGTTTCACACGAAAGAAACATGAATTTGTCAGTTTGAATAGTTCAAAACAGCGTTTTTCTATGTTTTTGCAAGTTTAAAACAACAGTTTTATCGTGATTTCACAAAAATCCACCGTTTCGAACGAAAGAAATCTGAATTTATCAGTTTGAATAGTTAAAAACAGCGTTTTTTTATGTTTTTGCAAGTTTAAAACAGCAGTTTTATCGTGATTTCACAAAGATCCACCGTTTTGAATGAAAGAAACATGAATTTATCAGTTTGAATAGTTTAAAAACAGCGTTTTTCTATGTTTTTGCAAGTTTAAAACAGCAATTTTATCGTCATTTCTCATAAATCGCCGTTTCACACAAAAGAAACATGAATTTGTCAGTTTGAATAGTTCAAAACAGCGTTTTTCTATGTTTTTGCAAGTTTAAAACAGCAATTTTAGCGTCATTTCTCATAAATCGCCGTTTCACACGAAAGAAACATGAATTTGTCAGTTTTGAATAGTTCAAAACAGCGTTTATCTATGTTTTTTCATGTTTAAAACAGCAATTTTATCGTCATTTCTCATAAATCGCCGTTTCACACGAAAGAAACATGAATTTGTCAGTTTGAATAGTTGAAAACAGCGTTTTTCTATGTTTTTGCAAGTTTAAAACAGCAATTTTATCGTCATTTCTCATAAATCGCCGTTTCACACGAAAGAAACATGAATTTATCAGTTTGAATAGTAAAAAACAGCGTTTTTCTATGTTTTTGCAAGTTTAAAACAGCAATTTTATCGTCATTTCTCATAAATCGCCGTTTCAGACGAAAGAAACATGAATTTGTCAGTTTGAATAGTTAAAAACAGCGATTTTCTATGTTTTTGCAAGTTTAAAACAGCAATTTTATCGTCATTTCTCATAAATCGCCGTTTCACACGAAAGAAACATGAATTTATCAGTTTGAATAGTTCAAAACAGCGTTTTTATATGTTTTTGCAAGTTTAAAACAGCAGTTTTATCGTGATTTCACAAAAATCCACCATTTTGAACGAAAGAAACCTGAATTTATCAGTTTGAATAGTTAAAAACAGCGTTTTTCTATGTTTTTGCAAGTTTAAAACAGCAATTTTATCGTCATTTCTCATAAATCGCCGTTTCACACGAAAGAAACATGAATTTGTCAGTTTGAATAGTTCAAAACAGCGTTTTTCTATGTTTTTGCAAGTTTAAAACAGCAATTTTATCGTTATTTCTCATAAATCGCCGTTTCACACGAAAGAAACATGAATTTGTCAGTTTGAATAGTTCAAAACAGCGTTTTTCTATGTTTTTGCAAGTTTAAAACAGCAATTTTATCGTCATTTCTCATAAATCGCCGTTTCACACGAAAGAAACATGAATTTGTCAGTTTGAATAGTTCAAAACAGCGTTTTTCTATGTTTTTTCATGTTTAAAACAGCAATTTTATCGTCATTTCTCATAAATCGCCGTTTCACACGAAAAAAACATGAATTTGTCAGTTAGAATAGTTAAAAACAGCGTTTTTTCTATGTTTTTGCAAGTTTAAAACAGCAATTTTATCGTCATTTCTCATAAATCGCCGTTTCACACGAAAGAAACATGAATTTGTCAGTTTGAATAGTTCAAAACAGCGTTTTTCTATGGTTTTTCATGTTTAAAACAGCAATTTTATCGTCATTTCTCATAAATCGCCGTTTCACACGAAAAAAACATGAATTTGTCAGTTTGAATAGTTAAAAACAGCGTTTTTCTATGTTTTTTCATGTTTAAAACAGCAATTTTATCGTCATTTCTCATAAATCGCCGTTTCACACGAAAAAAACATGAATTTGTCAGTTCGAATAGTTCAAAACAGCGTTTTTCTATATTTTTTCATGTTTAAAACAGCAATTTTGTCGTCATTTCTAATAAATCGCCGTTTCACACGAAAAAAACATGAATTTGTCAGTTTGAATAGTTAGAACAGCGTTTTTCTATGTTTTTGCAAGTTTAAAACAGCAATTTTATCGTCATTTCTCATAAATCGCCGTTTCACACGAAAGAAACATGAATTTGTCAGTTTGAATAGTTCAAAACAGCGTTTTTTCTATGTTTTTGCAAGTTTAAAACAACAGTTTTATCGTGATTTCACAAAAATCCACCGTTTCGAACGAAAGAAATCTGAATTTATCAGTTTGAATAGTTAAAAACAGCGTTTTTCTATGTTTTTGCAAGTTTAAAACAGCAATTTTATCGTCATTTCTCATAACTCGCCGTTTCACACGAAAGAAACATGAATTTATCAGTTTGAATAGTTAAAAACAGCGTTTTTCTATGTTTTTGCAAGTTTAAAACAGCAATTTTATCGTCATTTTTCATAAATCGCCGTTTCACACGAAAGAAACATGAATTTATCAGTTTGAATAGTAAAAAACAGCGTTTTTCTATGTTTTTGCAAGTTTAAAACAGCAATTTTATCGTCATTTCTCATAAATCGCCGTTTCACACGAAAGAAACATGAATTTGTCAGTTTGAATAGTTCAAAACAGCGTTTTTCTATGTTTTTGCAAGTTTAAAACAGCAATTTTATCGTCATTTCTCATAAATCGCCGTTTCACACGAAAGAAACATGAATTTATCAGTTTGAATAGTTCAAAACAGAGTTTTTCTATGTTTTTGCAAGTTTAAAACAACAGTTTTATCGTGATTTCACAAAAATCCACCGTTTCGAACGAAAGAAACCTGAATTTATCAGTTTGAATAGTTAAAAACAGCGTTTTTCTATGTTTTTGCAAGTTTAAAACAGCAATTTTATCGTCATTTCTCATAAATCGCCGTTTCACACGAAAGAAACATGAATTTATCAGTTTGAATAGTTAAAAACAGCGTTTTTCTATGTTTTTGCAAGTTTAAAACAGCAATTTTATCGTCATTTCTCATAAATCGCCGTTTCACACGAAAGAAACATGAATTTATCAGTTTGAATAGTTCAAAACAGCGTTTTTATATGTTTTTGCAAGTTTAAAACAGCAGTTTTATCGTGATTTCACAAAAATCCACCATTTTGAACGAAAGAAACCTGAATTTATCAGTTTGAATAGTTAAAAACAGCGTTTTTTCTATGTTTTTGCAAGTTTAAAACAGCAATTTTATCGTCATTTCTCATAAATCGCCGTTTCACACGAAAGAAACATGAATTTGTCAGTTTGAATTGTTGAAAACAGCGTTTTTCTATGTTTTTGCAAGTTTAAAACAGCAATTTTATCGTCATTTCTTATAAATCGCCGTTTCACACGAAAGAAACATGAATTTGTCAGTTTGAATAGTTAAAAACAGCGTTTTTCTATGTTTTTGCAAGTTTAAAACAGCAATTTTATCGTCATTTCTCATAAATCGCCGTTTCACACGAAAGAAACATGAATTTGTCAGTTTGAATAGTTCAAAACAGCGTTTTTCTATATTTTTTCATGTTTAAAACAGCAATTTTGTCGTCATTTCTAATAAATCGCCGTTTCACACGAAAAAAACATGAATTTGTCAGTTTGAATAGTTAAAAACAGCGTTTTTCTATGTTTTTGCAAGTTTAAAACAGCAATTTTATCGTCATTTCTCATAAATCGCCGTTTCACACGAAAGAAACATGAATTTGTCAGTTTGAATAGTTCAAAACAGCGTTTTTCTATGTTTTTGCAAGTTTAAAACAACAGTTTTATCGTGATTTCACAAAAATCCACCGTTTCGAACGAAAGAAATCTGAATTTATCAGTTTGAATAGTTAAAAACAGCGTTTTTTTATGTTTTTGCAAGTTTAAAACAGCAGTTTTATCGTGATTTCACAAAGATCCACCGTTTTGAATGAAAGAAACATGAATTTATCAGTTTGAATAGTTTAAAAACAGCGTTTTTCTATGTTTTTGCAAGTTTAAAACAGCAATTTTATCGTCATTTCTCATAAATCGCCGTTTCACACGAAAGAAACATGAATTTGTCAGTTTGAATAGTTCAAAACAGCGTTTTTCTATGTTTTTGCAAGTTTTAAAACAGCAATTTTAGCGTCATTTCTCATAAATCGCCGTTTCACACGAAAGAAACATGAATTTGTCAGTTTTGAATAGTTCAAAACAGCGTTTATCTATGTTTTTTCATGTTTAAAACAGCAATTTTATCGTCATTTCTCATAAATCACCGTTTCACACGAAAGAAACATGAATTTGTCAGTTTGAATAGTTGAAAACAGCGTTTTTCTATGTTTTTGCAAGTTTAAAACAGCAATTTTATCGTCATTTCTCATAAATCGCCGTTTCACACGAAAGAAACATGAATTTATCAGTTTGAATAGTAAAAAACAGCGTTTTTCTATGTTTTTGCAAGTTTAAAACAGCAATTTTATCGTCATTTCTCATAAATCGCCGTTTCAGACGAAAGAAACATGAATTTGTCAGTTTGAATAGTTAAAAACAGCGATTTTCTATGTTTTTGCAAGTTTAAAACAGCAATTTTATCGTCATTTCTCATAAATCGCCGTTTCACACGAAAGAAACATGAATTTATCAGTTTGAATAGTAAAAAACAGCGTTTTTCTATGTTTTTGCAAGTTTAAAACAGCAATTTTATCGTCATTTCTCATAAATCGCCGTTTCACACGAAAGAAACATGAATTTGTCAGTTTGAATAGTTCAAAACAGCGTTTTTCTATGTTTTTGCAAGTTTAAAACAGCAATTTTATCGTTATTTCTCATAAATCGCCGTTTCACACGAAAGAAACATGAATTTGTCAGTTTGAATAGTTCAAAACAGCGTTTTTCTATGTTTTTGCAAGTTTAAAACAGCAATTTTATCGTCATTTCTCATAAATCGCCGTTTCACACGAAAGAAACATGAATTTGTCAGTTTGAATAGTTCAAAACAGCGTTTTTCTATGTTTTTTCATGTTTAAAACAGCAATTTTATCGTCATTTCTCATAAATCGCCGTTTCACACGAAAAAAACATGAATTTGTCAGTTAGAATAGTTAAAAACAGCGTTTTTCTATGTTTTTGCAAGTTTAAAACAGCAATTTTATCGTCATTTCTCATAAATCGCCGTTTCACACGAAAGAAACATGAATTTGTCAGTTTGAATAGTTCAAAACAGCGTTTTTCTATGGTTTTTCATGTTTAAAACAGCAATTTTATCGTCATTTCTCATAAATCGCCGTTTCACACGAAAAAAACATGAATTTGTCAGTTTGAATAGTTAAAAACAGCGTTTTTCTATGTTTTTTCATGTTTAAAACAGCAATTTTATCGTCATTTCTCATAAATCGCCGTTTCACACGAAAAAAACATGAATTTGTCAGTTTGAATAGTTCAAAACAGCGTTTTTCTATATTTTTTCATGTTTAAAACAGCAATTTTGTCGTCATTTCTAATAAATCGCCGTTTCACACGAAAAAAACATGAATTTGTCAGTTTGAATAGTTAGAACAGCGTTTTTCTATGTTTTTGCAAGTTTAAAACAGCAATTTTATCGTCATTTCTCATAAATCGCCGTTTCACACGAAAGAAACATGAATTTGTCAGTTTGAATAGTTCAAAACAGCGTTTTTCTATGTTTTTGCAAGTTTAAAACAACAGTTTTATCGTGATTTCACAAAAATCCACCGTTTCGAACGAAAGAAATCTGAATTTATCAGTTTGAATAGTTAAAAACAGCGTTTTTCTATGTTTTTGCAAGTTTAAAACTGCAATTTTATCGTCATTTCTCATAACTCGCCGTTTCACACGAAAGAAACATGAATTTATCAGTTTGAATAGTTAAAAACAGCGTTTTTCTATGTTTTTGCAAGTTTAAAACAGCAATTTTATCGTCATTTTTCATAAATCGCCGTTTCACACGAAAGAAACATGAATTTATCAGTTTGAATAGTAAAAAACAGCGTTTTTCTATGTTTTTGCAAGTTTAAAACAGCAATTTTATCGTCATTTCTCATAAATCGCCGTTTCACACGAAAGAAACATGAATTTGTCAGTTTGAATAGTTCAAAACAGCGTTTTTCTATGTTTTTGCAAGTTTAAAACAGCAATTTTATCGTCATTTCTCATAAATCGCCGTTTCACACGAAAGAAACATGAATTTGTCAGTTTGAATAGTTCAAAACAGCGTTTTTCTATGTTTTTTCATGTTTAAAACAGCAATTTTATCGTCATTTCTCATAAATCGCCGTTTCACACGAAAAAAACATGAATTTGTCAGTTTGAATAGTTAAAAACAGCGTTTTTCTATGTTTTTTCATGTTTAAAACAGCAATTTTATCGTCATTTCTCATAAATCGCCGTTTCACACGAAAGAAACATGAATTTATCAGTTTGAATAGTTCAAAACAGAGTTTTTCTATGTTTTTGCAAGTTTAAAACAACAGTTTTATCGTGATTTCACAAAAATCCACCGTTTCGAACGAAAGAAACCTGAATTTATCAGTTTGAATAGTTAAAAACAGCGTTTTTCTATGTTTTTGCAAGTTTAAAACAGCAATTTTATCGTCATTTCTCATAAATCGCCGTTTCACACGAAAGAAACATGAATTTAGCAGTTTGAATAGTAAAAAACAGCGTTTTTCTATGTTTTTGCAAGTTTAAAACAGCAATTTTATCGTCATTTCTCATAAATCGCCGTTTCACACGAAAGAAACATGAATTTGTCAGTTTGAATAGTTCAAAACAGCGTTTTTCTATGTTTTTGCAAGTTTAAAACAGCAATTTTATCGTCATTTCTCATAAATCGCCGTTTCACACGAAAGAAACATGAATTTGTCAGTTTGAATAGTTAAAAACAGCGTTTTTCTATGTTTTTGCAAGTTTAAAACAGCAATTTTATCGTCATTTCTCATAAATCGCCGTTTCACACGAAAGAAACATGAATTTGTCAGTTTGAATAGTTCAAAATAGCGTTTTTCTATGTTTTTGCAAGTTTAAAACAGCAATTTTATCGTCATTTCTCATAAATCGCCGTTTCACACGAAAGAAACATGAATTTGTCAGTTTGAATAGTTCAAAACAGCGTTTTTCTATGTTTTTGCAAGTTTAAAACAGCAATTTTATCGTCATTTCTCATAAATCGCCGTTTTACACGAAAGAAACATGAATTTGTCAGTTTGAATAGTTCAAAACAGCGTTTTTCTATGTTTTTTCATGTTTAAAACAGCAATTTTATCGTCATTTCTCATAAATCGCCGTTTCACACGAAAAAAAACATGAATTTGTCAGTTTGAATAGTTAAAAACAGCGTTTTTCTATGTTTTTACAAGTTTAAAACAGCAATTTTATCGTCATTTCTCATAAATCGCCGTTTCACACGAAAGAAACATGAATTTGTCAGTTTGAATAGTTCAAAACAGCGTTTTTCTATGTTTTTTCATGTTTAAAACAGCAATTTTATCGTCATTTCTCATAAATCGCCGTTTCACACGGAAAAAACATGAATTTGTCAGTTTGAATAGTTAAAAACAGCGTTTTTCTATGTTTTTTCATGTTTAAAACAGCAATTTTATCGTCATTTCTCATAAATCGCCGTTTCACACGAAAGAAACATGAATTTATCAGTTTGAATAGTTCAAAACAGAGTTTTTCTATGTTTTTGCAAGTTTAAAACAACAGTTTTATCGTGATTTCACAAAAATCCACCGTTTCGAACGAAAGAAATCTGAATTTATCAGTTTGAATAGTTAAAAACAGCGTTTTTCTATGTTTTTGCAAGTTTAAAACAGCAATTTTATCGTCATTTCTCATAAATCGCCGTTTCACACGAAAGAAACATGAATTTATCAGTTTGAATAGTTAAAAACAGCGTTTTTCTATGTTTTTGCAAGTTTAAAACAGCAATTTTATCGTCATTTCTCATAAATCGCCGTTTCACACGAAAGAAACATGAATTTATCAGTTTGAATAGTTCAAAACAGTGTTTTTCTATGTTTTTACAAGTTTAAAACAGCAATTTTAACGTCATTTCTCATAAATCGCCGTTTCACACGAAAGAAACATGAATTTGTCAGTTTGAATAGTTCAAAACAGCGTTTTTCTATGTTTTTGCAAGTTTAAAACAGCAATTTTAGCGTCATTTCTCATAAATCGCCGTTTCACACGAAAGAAACATGAATTTGTCAGTTTGAATAGTTCAAAACAGCGTTTATCTATGTTTTTTCATGTTTAAAACATCAATTTTATCGTCATTTCTCATAAATCGCCGTTTCACACGAAAGAAACATGAATTTGTCAGTTTGAATAGTTGAAAACAGCGTTTTTCTATGTTTTTGCAAGTTTAAAACAGCAATTTTATCGTCATTTCTCATAAATCGCCGTTTCACACGAAAGAAACATGAATTTGTCAGTTTGAATAGTTAAAAACAGCGTTTTTCTATGTTTTTGCAAGTTTAAAACAGCAATTTTATCGTCATTTCTCATAAATCGCCGTTTCACACGAAAGAAACATGAATTTGTCAGTTTGAATAGTTCAAAACAGCGTTTTTCTATGTTTTTTCATGTTTAAAACAGCAATTTTGTCGTCATTTCTAATAAATCGCCGTTTCACACGAAAAAAACATGAATTTGTCAGTTTGAATAGTTAAAAACAGCGTTTTTCTATGTTTTTGCAAGTTTAAAACAGCAATTTTATCGTCATTTCTCATAAATCGCCGTTTCACACGAAAGAAACATGAATTTGTCAGTTTGAATAGTTCAAAACAGCGTTTTTCTATGTTTTTGCAAGTTTAAAACAGCAATTTTATCGTCATTTCTCATAAATCGCCGTTTCACACGAAAGAAACATGAATTTGTCAGTTTGAATAGTTCAAAACAGCGTTTTTCTTTGTTTTTTCATGTTTAAAACAGCAATTTTATCGTCATTTCTCATAAATCGCCGTTTCACACGGAAAAAACATGAATTTGTCAGTTTGAATAGTTAAAAACAGCGTTTTTCTATGTTTTTTCATGTTTAAAACAGCAATTTTATCGTCATTTCTCATAAATCGCCGTTTCACACGAAAGAAACATGAATTTATCAGTTTGAATAGTTCAAAACAGAGTTTTTCTATGTTTTTGCAAGTTTAAAACAACAGTTTTATCGTGATTTCACAAAAATCCACCGTTTCGAACGAAAGAAATCTGAATTTATCAGTTTGAATAGTTGAAAACAGCGTTTTTCTATGTTTTTGCAAGTTTAAAACAGCAATTTTATCGTCATTTCTCATAAATCGCCGTTTCACACGAAAGAAACATGAATTTGTCAGTTTGAATAGTTAAAAACAGCGTTTTTCTATGTTTTTGCAAGTTTAAAACAGCAATTTTATCGTCATTTCTCATAAATCGCCGTTTCACACGAAAGAAACATGAATTTATCAGTTTGAATAGTAAAAAACAGCGTTTTTCTATGTTTTTGCAAGTTTAAAACAGCAATTTTATCGTCATTTCTCATAAATCGCCGTTTCACACGAAAGAAACATGAATTTGTCAGTTTGAATAGTTCAAAACAGCGTTTTTCTATGTTTTTGCAAGTTTAAAACAGCAATTTTATCGTCATATCTCATAAATCGCCGTTTCACACGAAAGAAACATGAATTTGTCAGTTTGAATAGTTCAAAACAGCGTTTTTCTATGTTTTTTCATGTTTAAAACAGCAATTTTATCGTCATTTCTCATAAATCGCCGTTTCACACGAAAAAAACCAGAATTTGTCAGTTTGAATAGTTAAAAACAGCGTTTTTCTATGTTTTTGCAAGTTTAAAACAGCAATTTTATCGTCATTTCTCATAAATCGCCGTTTCACACGAAAGAAACATGAATTTGTCAGTTTGAATAGTTCAAAACAGCGTTTTTCTATGTTTTTGCAAGTTTAAAACAACAGTTTTATCGTGATTTCACAAAAATCCACCGTTTCGAACGAAAGAAACCTGAATTTATCAGTTTGAATAGTTAAAAACAGCGTTTTTCTATGTTTTTGCAAGTTTAAAACAGCAATTTTATCGTCATTTCTCATAAATCGCCGTTTCACACGAAAGAAACATGAATTTGTCAGTTTGAATAGTTCAAAACAGCGTTTTTCTATGTTTTTGCAAGTTTAAAACAGCAATTTTTAGTCATTTCTCATAAATCGCCGTTTCACACGAAAGAAACATGAATTTGTCAGTTTGAATAGTTCAAAACAGCGTTTTTCTATGTTTTTTCATGTTTAAAACAGCAATTTTATCGTCATTTCTCATAAATCGCCGTTTCACACGAAAAAAACATGAATTTGTCAGTTTGAATAGTTAAAAACAGCGTTTTTCTATGTTTTTTCATGTTTAAAACAGCAATTTTATCGTCATTTCTCATAAATCGCCGTTTCACACGAAAGAAACATGAATTTATCAGTTTGAATAGTTCAAAACAGAGTTTTTCTATGTTTTTGCAAGTTTAAAACAACAGTTTTATCGTGATTTCACAAAAATCCACCGTTTCGAACGAAAGAAACCTGAATTTATCAGTTTGAATAGTTAAAAACAGCGTTTTTCTATGTTTTTGCAAGTTTAAAACAGCAATTTTATCGTCATTTCTTATAAATCGCCGTTTCACACGAAAGAAACATGAATTTATCAGTTCGAATAGTTAAAAACAGCGTTTTTCTATGTTTTTGCAAGTTTAAAACAGCAATTTTATCGTCATTTCTCATATTCGCCGTTTCACACGAAAGAAACATGAATTTATCAGTTTGAATAGTTCAAAACAGCGTTTTTATATGTTTTTGCAAGTTTAAAACAGCAGTTTTATCGTGATTTCACAAAAATCCACCGTTTTGAACGAAAGAAACCTGAATTTATCAGTTTGAATAGTTAAAAACAGCGTTTTTCTATGTTTTTGCAAGTTTAAAACAGCAATTTTATCGTCATTTCTCATAAATCGCAGTTTTACACGAAAGAAACATGAATTTATCAGTTTGAATAGTTAAAAACAGCGTTTTTCTATGTTTTTGCAAGTTTAAAACAGCAATTTTATCGTCATTTCTCATAAATCGCCGTTTCACACGAAAGAAACATGAATTTGTCAGTTTGAATAGTTCAAAACAGCGTTTTTCTATGTTTTTGCAAGTTTAAAACAGCAATTTTATCGTCATGTCTCATAAATCGCCGTTTCACACGAAAGAAACATGAATTTGTCAGTTTGAATAGTTCAAAACAGCGTTTTTCTATGTTTTTGCAAGTTTAAAACAACAGTTTTATCGTGATTTCACAAAAATCCACCGTTTCGAACGAAAGAAACCTGAATTTATCAGTTTGAATAGTTAAAAACAGCGTTTTTCTATGTTTTTGCAAGTTTAAAACAGCAATTTTATCGTCATTTCTCATAAATCGCCGTTTCACACGAAAGAAACATGAATTTGTCAGTTTAAATAGTTCAAAACAGCGTTTTTCTATGTTTTTGCAAGTTTAAAACAGCAATTTTATCGTCATTTCTCATAAATCGCCGTTTCACACGAAAGAAACATGAATTTGTCAGTTTGAATAGTTAAAAACAGCGTTTTTCTATGTTTTTGCAAGTTTAAAACAGCAATTTTATCGTCATTTCTCATAAATCGCCGTTTCACACGAAAGAAACATGAATTTGTCAGTTTGAATAGTTGAAAACAGCGTTTTTCTATGTTTTTGCAAGTTTAAAACAGCAATTTTATCGTCATTTCTCATAAATCGCCGTTTCACACGAAAGAAACATGAATTTGTCAGTTTGAATAGTTCAAAACAGCGTTTTTCTATGTTTTTGCAAGTTTAAAACAGCAATTTTAGCGTCATTTCTCATAAATCGCCGTTTCACACGAAAGAAACATGAATTTGTCAGTTTGAATAGTTCAAAACAGCGTTTATCTATGTTTTTTCATGTTTAAAACAGCAATTTTATCGTCATTTCTCATAAATCGCCGTTTCACACGAAAGAAACATGAATTTATCAGTTTCAATAGTTGAAAACAGCGTTTTTCTATGTTTTTGCAAGTTTAAAACAGCAATTTTATCGTCATTTCTCATAAATCGCCGTTTCACACGAAAGAAACATGAATTTATCAGTTTGAATAGTAAAAAACAGCGTTTTTCTATGTTTTTGCAAGTTTAAAACAGCAATTTTATCGTCATTTCTCATAAATCGCCGTTTCACACGAAAGAAACATGAATTTGTCAGTTTGAATAGTTCAAAACAGCGTTTTTCTATGTTTTTGCAAGTTTAAAACAGCAATTTTATCGTCATTTCTCATAAACCGCCGTTTCACACGAAAAAAACCAGAATTTGTCAGTTTGAATAGTTAAAAACAGCGTTTTTTTATGTTTTTGCAAGTTTAAAACAGCAATTTTATCGTCATTTCTCATAAATCGCCGTTTCACACGAAAGAAACATGAATTTGTCAGTTTGAATAGTTCAAAACAGCGTTTTTCTATGTTTTTGCAAGTTTAAAACAGCAATTTTATCGTCATGTCTCATAAATCGCCGTTTCACACGAAAGAAACATGAATTTGTCAGTTTGAATAGTTCAAAACAGCGTTTTTCTATGTTTTTGCAAGTTTAAAACAACAGTTTTATCGTGATTTCACAAAAATCCACCGTTTCGAACGAAAGAAACCTGAATTTATCAGTTTGAATAGTTAAAAACAGCGTTTTTCTATGTTTTTGCAAGTTTAAAACAGCAATTTTATCGTCATTTCTCATAAATCGCCGTTTCACACGAAAGAAACATGAATTTGTCAGTTTGAATAGTTCAAAACAGCGTTTTTCTATGTTTTTGCAAGTTTAAAACAGCAATTTTATCGTCATTTCTCATAAATCGCCGTTTCACACGAAAGAAACATGAATTTGTCAGTTTGAATAGTTTAAAACAGCGTTTTTCTATGTTTTTGCAAGTTTAAAACAGCAATTTTATCGTCATTTCTCATAAATCGCCGTTTCACACGAAAGAAACATGAATTTGTCAGTTTGAATAGTTGAAAACAGCGTTTTTCTATGTTTTTGCAAGTTTAAAACAGCAATTTTATCGTCATTTCTCATAAATCGCCGTTTCACACGAAAGAAACATGAATTTGTCAGTTTGAATAGTTCAAAACAGCGTTTTTCTATGTTTTTGCAAGTTTAAAACAGCAATTTTAGCGTCATTTCTCATAAATCGCCGTTTTACACGAAAGAAACATGAATTTGTCAGTTTGAATAGTTCAAAACAGCGTTTATCTATGTTTTTTCATGTTTAAAACAGCAATTTTGTCGTCATTTCTAATAAATCGCCGTTTCACACGAAAAAAACATGAATTTGTCAGTTTGAATAGTTAAAAACAGCGTTTTTCTATGTTTTTGCAAGTTTAAAACAGCAATTTTATCGTCATTTCTCATAAATCGCCGTTTCACACGAGAAAAACATGAATTTGTCAGTTTGAATAGTTCAAAATAGCGTTTTTCCATGTTTTTGCAAGTTTAAAACAGCAATTTTATCGTCATTTCTCATAAATCGCCGTTTCACACGAAAGAAACATGAATTTGTCAGTTTGAATAGTTCAAAACAGCGTTTTTCTATGTTTTTGCAAGTTTAAAACAGCAATTTTATCGTCATTTCTCATAAATCGCCGTTTCACACGAAAGAAACATGAATTTGTCAGTTTGAATAGTTCAAAACAGCGTTTTTCTATGTTTTTTCATGTTTAAAACAGCAATTTTATCGTCATTTCTCATAAATCACCGTTTCACACGAAAAAAACATGAATTTGTCAGTTTGAATAGTTAAAAACAGCGTTTTTCTATGTTTTTACAAGTTTAAAACAGCAATTTTATCGTCATTTCTCATAAATCGCCGTTTCACACGAAAGAAACATGAATTTGTCAGTTTGAATAGTTCAAAACAGCGTTTTTCTATGTTTTTTCATGTTTAAAACAGCAATTTTATCGTCATTTCTCATAAATCGCCGTTTCACACGGAAAAAACATGAATTTGTCAGTTTGAATAGTTAAAAACAGCGTTTTTCTATGTTTTTTCATGTTTAAAACAGCAATTTTATCGTCATTTCTCATAAATCGCCGTTTCACACGAAAGAAACATGAATTTATCAGTTTGAATAGTTCAAAACAGAATTTTTCTATGTTTTTGCAAGTTTAAAACAACAGTTTTATCGTGATTTCACAAAATCCACCGTTTCGAACGAAAGAAATCTGAATTTATCAGTTTGAATAGTTAAAAACAGCGTTTTTCTATGTTTTTGCAAGTTTAAAACAGCAATTTTATCGTCATTTCTCATAAATCGCCGTTTCACACGAAAGAAACATGAATTTATCAGTTTGAATAGTTAAAAACAGCGTTTTTCTATGTTTTTGCAAGTTTAAAACAGCAATTTTATCGTCATTTCTCATAAATCGCCGTTTCACACGAAAGAAACATGAATTTATCAGTTTGAATAGTTCAAAACAGCGTTTTTCTATGTTTTTGCAAGTTTAAAACAGCAATTTTAACGTCATTTCTCATAAATCGCCGTTTCACACGAAAGAAACATGAATTTGTCAGTTTGAATAGTTCAAAACAGCGTTTTTCTATGTTTTTGCAAGTTTAAAACAGCAATTTTAGCGTCATTTCTCATAAATCGCCGTTTCACACGAAAGAAACATGAATTTGTCAGTTTGAATAGTTCAAAACAGCGTTTATCTATGTTTTTTCATGTTTAAAACAGCAATTTTATCGTCATTTCTTATAAATCGCCGTTTCACACGAAAGAAACATGAATTTGTCAGTTTGAATAGTTGAAAACAGCGTTTTTTCTATGTTTTTGCAAGTTTAAAACAGCAATTTTATCGTCATTTCTCATAAATCGCCGTTTCACACGAAAGAAACATGAATTTGTCAGTTTGAATAGTTAAAAACAGCGTTTTTCTATGTTTTTGCAAGTTTAAAACAGCAATTTTATCGTCATTTCTCATAAATCGCCGTTTCACACGAAAGAAACATGAATTTATCAGTTTGAATAGTAAAAAACAGCGTTTTTCTGTTTTTGCAAGTTTAAAACAGCAATTTTAGCGTCATTTCTCATAAATCGCCGTTTCACACGAAAGAAACATGAATTTGTCAGTTTGAATAGTTCAAAACAGCGTTTATCTATGTTTTTTCATGTTTAAAAAAGCAATTTTATCGTCATTTCTCATAAATCGCCGTTTCACACGAAAGAAACATGAATTTGTCAGTTTGAATAGTTGAAAACAGCGTTTTTCTATGTTTTTGCAAGTTTAAAACAGCAATTTTATCGTCATTTCTCATAAATCGCCGTTTCACACGCAAGAAACATGAATTTGTCAGTTTGAATAGTTAAAAACAGCGTGTTTCTACGTTTTTGCAAGTTTAAAACAGCAATTTTATCGTCATTTCTCATAAATCGCCGTTTCACACGAAAGAAACATGAATTTGTCAGTTTGAATAGTTCAAAACAGCGTTTTTCTATGTTTTTTCATGTTTAAAACAGCAATTTTGTCGTCATTTCTAATAAATCGCCGTTTCACACGAAAAAAACATGAATTTGTCAGTTTGAATAGTTAAAAACAGCGTTTTTCTATGTTTTTGCAAGTTTAAAACAGCAATTTTATCGTCATTTCTCATAAATCGCCGTTTCACACGAAAGAAACATGAATTTGTCAGTTTGAATAGTTCAAAATAGCGTTTTTCTATGTTTTTGCAAGTTTAAAACAGCAATTTTATCGTCATTTCTCATAAATCGCCGTTTCACACGAAAGAAACATGAATTTGTCAGTTTGAATAGTTCAAAACAGCGTTTTTCTATGTTTTTGCAAGTTTAAAACAGCAATTTTATCGTCATTTCTCATAAATCGCCGTTTCACACGAAAGAAACATGAATTTGTCAGTTTGAATAGTTCAAAACAGCGTTTTTCTATGTTTTTTCATGTTTAAAACAGCAATTTTATCGTCATTTCTCATAAATCGTCGTTTCACACGAAAAAAACATGAATTTGTCAGTTTGAATAGTTAAAAACAGCGTTTTTCTATGTTTTTACAAGTTTAAAACAGCAATTTTATCGTCATTTCTCATAAATCGCCGTTTCACACGAAAGAAACATGAATTTGTCAGTTTGAATAGTTTAAAACAGCGTTTTTCTATGTTTTTTCATGTTTAAAACAGCAATTTTATCGTCATTTCTCATAAATCGCCGTTTCACACGGAAAAAACATGAATTTGTCAGTTTGAATAGTTAAAAACAGCGTTTTTCTATGTTTTTTCATGTTTAAAACAGCAATTTTATCGTCATTTCTCATAAATCGCCGTTTCACACGAAAGAAACATGAATTATCAGTTTGAATAGTTCAAAACAGAATTTTTCTATGTTTTTGCAAGTTTAAAACAACAGTTTTATCGTGATTTCACAAAAATCCACCGTTTCGAACGAAAGAAATCTGAATTTATCAGTTTGAATAGTTAAAAACAGCGTTTTTTTTATGTTTTTGCAAGTTTAAAACAGCAATTTTATCGTCATTTCTCATAAATCGCCGTTTCACACGAAAGAAACATGAATTTATCAGTTTGAATAGTTAAAAACAGCGTTTTTCTATGTTTTTGCAAGTTTAAAACAGCAATTTATCGTCATTTCTCATAAATCGCCGTTTCACACGAAAGAAACATGAATTTATCAGTTTGAATAGTTCAAAACAGCGTTTTTCTATGTTTTTGCAAGTTTAAAACAGCAATTTTAACGTCATTTCTCATAAATCGCCGTTTCACACGAAAGAAACATGAATTTGTCAGTTTGAATAGTTCAAAACAGCGTTTTTCTATGTTTTTGCAAGTTTAAAACAGCAATTTTAGCGTCATTTCTCATAAATCGCCGTTTCACACGAAAGAAACATGAATTTGTCAGTTTGAATAGTTCAAAACAGCGTTTATCTATGTTTTTTCATGTTTAAAACAGCAATTTTATCGTCATTTCTTATAAATCGCCGTTTCACACGAAAGAAACATGAATTTGTCAGTTTGAATAGTTGAAAACAGCGTTTTTCTATGTTTTTGCAAGTTTAAAACAGCAATTTTATCGTCATTTCTCATAAATCGCCGTTTCACACGAAAGAAACATGAATTTGTCAGTTTGAATAGTTAAAAACAGCGTTTTTCTATGTTTTTGCAAGTTTAAAACAGCAATTTTATCGTCATTTCTCATAAATCGCCGTTTCACACGAAAGAAACATGAATTTATCAGTTTGAATAGTAAAAAACAGCGTTTTTCTGTTTTTGCAAGTTTAAAACAGCAATTTTATCGTCATTTCTCATAAATCGCCGTTTCACACGAAAGAAACATGAATTTGTCAGTTTGAATAGTTCAAAACAGCGTTTTTCTATGTTTTTGCAAGTTTAAAACAGCAATTTTATCGTCATTTCTCATAAATCGCCGTTTCACACGAAAGAAACATGAATTTGTCAGTTTGAATAGTTCAAAACAGCGTTTTTCTATGTTTTTTCATGTTTAAAACAGCAATTTTATCGTCATTTCTCATAAATCGCCGTTTCACACGAAAAAAACATGAATTTGTCAGTTTCAATAGTTCAAAACAGCGTTTTTCTATGTTTTTGCAAGTTTAAAACAGCAATTTTATCGTCATTTCTCATAAATCGCCGTTTCACACGAAAGAAACATGAATTTGTCAGTTTGAATAGTTAAAAACAGCGTTTTTCTATGTTTTTTCATGTTTAAAACAGCAATTTTATCGTCATTTCTCATAAATCGCCGTTTCACACGAAAGAAACATGAATTTATCAGTTTGAATAGTTCAAAACAGAGTTTTTCTATGTTTTTGCAAGTTTAAAACAACAGTTTTATCGTGATTTCACAAAAATCCACCGTTTCGAACGAAAGAAACCTGAATTTATCAGTTTGAATAGTTAAAAACAGCGTTTTTCTATGTTTTTGCAAGTTTAAAACAGCAATTTTATCGTCATTTCTCATAAATCGCCGTTTCACACGAAAGAAACATGAATTTATCAGTTTGAATAGTTAAAAACAGCGTTTTTCTATGTTTTTGCAAGTTTAAAACAGCAATTTTATCGTCATTTCTCATAAATCGCCGTTTCACACGAAAGAAACATGAATTTGTCAGTTTGAATAGTTCAAAACAGCGTTTTTCTATGTTTTTGCAAGTTTAAAACAGCAATTTTAGCGTCATTTCTCATAAATCGCCGTTTCACACGAAAGAAACATGAATTTGTCAGTTTGAATAGTTCAAAACAGCGTTTATCTATGTTTTTTCATGTTTAAAACAGCAATTTTATCGTCATTTCTCATAAATCGCCGTTTCACACGAAAGAAACATGAATTTGTCAGTTTGAATAGTTGAAAACAGCGTTTTTCTATGTTTTTGCAAGTTTAAAACAGCAATTTTATCGTCATTTCTCATAAATCGCCGTTTCACACGCAAGAAACATGAATTTGTCAGTTTGAATAGTTAAAAACAGCGTGTTTCTACGTTTTTGCAAGTTTAAAACAGCAATTTTATCGTCATTTCTCATAAATCGCCGTTTCACACGAAAGAAACATGAATTTGTCAGTTTGAATAGTTCAAAACAGCGTTTTTCTATGTTTTTTCATGTTTAAAACAGCAATTTTGTCGTCATTTCTAATAAATCGCCGTTTCACACGAAAAAAACATGAATTTGTCAGTTTGAATAGTTAAAAACAGCGTTTTTCTATGTTTTTGCAAGTTTAAAACAGCAATTTTATCGTCATTTCTCATAAATCGCCGTTTCACACGAAAGAAACATGAATTTGTCAGTTTGAATAGTTCAAAATAGCGTTTTTCTATGTTTTTGCAAGTTTAAAACAGCAATTTTATCGTCATTTCTCATAAATCGCCGTTTCACACGAAAGAAACATGAATTTGTCAGTTTGAATAGTTCAAAACAGCGTTTTTCTATGTTTTTGCAAGTTTAAAACAGCAATTTTATCGTCATTTCTCATAAATCGCCGTTTCACACGAAAGAAACATGAATTTGTCAGTTTGAATAGTTCAAAACAGCGTTTTTCTATGTTTTTTCATGTTTAAAACAGCAATTTTATCGTCATTTCTCATAAATCGTCGTTTCACACGAAAAAAACATGAATTTGTCAGTTTGAATAGTTAAAAACAGCGTTTTTCTATGTTTTTACAAGTTTAAAACAGCAATTTTATCGTCATTTCTCATAAATCGCCGTTTCACACGAAAGAAACATGAATTTGTCAGTTTGAATAGTTCAAAACAGCGTTTTTCTATGTTTTTGCAAGTTTAAAACAGCAATTTTATCGTCATTTCTCATAAATCGCCGTTTCACACGAAAGAAACATGAATTTGTCAGTTTGAATAGTTAAAAACAGCGTTTTTCTATGTTTTTTCATGTTTAAAACAGCAATTTTATCGTCATTTCTCATAAATCGCCGTTTCACACGAAAGAAACATGAATTTATCAGTTTGAATAGTTCAAAACAGAGTTTTTCTATGTTTTTGCAAGTTTAAAACAACAGTTTTATCGTGATTTCACAAAAATCCACCGTTTCGAACGAAAGAAACCTGAATTTATCAGTTTGAATAGTTAAAAACAGCGTTTTTCTATGTTTTTGCAAGTTTAAAACAGCAATTTTATCGTCATTTCTCATAAATCGCCGTTTCACACGAAAGAAACATGAATTTATCAGTTTGAATAGTTAAAAACAGCGTTTTTCTATGTTTTTGCAAGTTTAAAACAGCAATTTTATCGTCATTTCTCATAAATCGCCGTTTCACACGAAAGAAACATGAATTTGTCAGTTTGAATAGTTCAAAACAGCGTTTTTCTATGTTTTTGCAAGTTTAAAACAGCAATTTTAGCGTCATTTCTCATAAATCGCCGTTTCACACGAAAGAAACATGAATTTGTCAGTTTGAATAGTTCAAAACAGCGTTTATCTATGTTTTTTCATGTTTAAAACAGCAATTTTATCGTCATTTCTCATAAATCGCCGTTTCACACGAAAGAAACATGAATTTGTCAGTTTGAATAGTTGAAAACAGCGTATTTCTATGTTTTTGCAAGTTTAAAACAGCAATTTTATCGTCATTTCTCATAAATCGCCGTTTCACACGAAAGAAACATGAATTTGTCAGTTTGAATAGTTAAAAACAGCGTTTTTCTATGTTTTTGCAAGTTTAAAACAGCAATTTTATCGTCATTTCTCATAAATCGCCGTTTCACACGAAAGAAACATGAATTTGTCAGTTTGAATAGTTCAAAACAGCGTTTTTCTATGTTTTTGCAAGTTTAAAACAGCAATTTTAGCGTCATTTCTCATAAATCGCCGTTTCACACGAAAGAAACATGAATTTGTCAGTTTGAATAGTTCAAAACAGCGTTTATCTATGTTTTTTCATGTTTAAAACAGCAATTTTATCGTCATTTCTCATAAATCGCCGTTTCACACGAAAGAAACATGAATTTGTCAGTTTGAATAGTTGAAAACAGCGTATTTCTATGTTTTTGCAAGTTTAAAACAGCAATTTTATCGTCATTTCTCATAAATCGCCGTTTCACACGAAAGAAACATGAATTTGTCAGTTTGAATAGTTAAAAACAGCGTTTTTCTATGTTTTTGCAAGTTTAAAACAGCAATTTTATCGTCATTTCTCATAAATCGCCGTTTCACACGAAAGAAACATGAATTTGTCAGTTTGAATAGTTCAAAACAGCGTTTTTCTATGTTTTTGCAAGTTTAAAACAGCAATTTTATCGTCATTTCTCATAAATCGCCGTTTCACACGGAAAAAACATGAATTTGTCAGTTTGAATAGTTAAAAACAGCGTTTTTCTATGTTTTTTCATGTTTAAAACAGCAATTTTATCGTCATTTCTCATAAATCGCCGTTTCACACGAAAGAAACATGAATTTATCAGTTTGAATAGTTCAAAACAGAGTTTTTCTATGTTTTTGCAAGTTTAAAACAACAGTTTTATCGTGATTTCACAAAAATCCACCGTTTCGAACGAAAGAAATCTGAATTTATCAGTTTGAATAGTTAAAAACAGCGTTTTTCTATGTTTTTGCAAGTTTAAAACAGCAATTTTATCGTCATTTCTCATAAATCGCCGTTTCACACGAAAGAAACATGAATTTATCAGTTTGAATAGTTAAAAACAGCGTTTTTCTATGTTTTTGCAAGTTTAAAACAGCAATTTTATTGTCATTTCTCATAAATCGCCGTTTCACACGAAAGAAACATGAATTTATCAGTTTGAATAGTTCAAAACAGCGTTTTTCTATGTTTTTACAAGTTTAAAACAGCAATTTTAACGTCATTTCTCATAAATCGCCGTTTCACACGAAAGAAACATGAATTTGTCAGTTTGAATAGTTCAAAACAGCGTTTTTCTATGTTTTTGCAAGTTTAAAACAGCAATTTTAGCGTCATTTCTCATAAATCGCCGTTTCACACGAAAGAAACATGAATTTATCAGTTTGAATAGTAAAAAACAGCGTTTTTCTGTTTTTGCAAGTTTAAAACAGCAATTTTATCGTCATTTCTCATAAATCGCCGTTTCACACGAAAGAAACATGAATTTGTCAGTTTGAATAGTTCAAAACAGCGTTTTTCTATGTTTTTGCAAGTTTAAAACAGCAATTTTATCGTCATTTCTCATAAATCGCCGTTTCACACGAAAGAAACATGAATTTGTCAGTTTGAATAGTTCAAAACAGCGTTTTTCTATGTTTTTTCATGTTTAAAACAGCAATTTTATCGTCATTTCTCATAAATCGCCGTTTCACACGAAAAAAACATGAATTTGTCAGTTTCAATAGTTAAAAACAGCGTTTTTCTATGTTTTTGCAAGTTTAAAACAGCAATTTTATCGTCATTTCTCATAAATCGCCGTTTCACACGAAAGAAACATGAATTTGTCAGTTTGAATAGTTAAAAACAGCGTTTTTCTATGTTTTTTCATGTTTAAAACAGCAATTTTATCGTCATTTCTCATAAATCGCCGTTTCACACGAAAGAAACATGAATTTATCAGTTTGAATAGTTCAAAACAGAGTTTTTCTATGTTTTTGAAAGTTTAAAACAACAGTTTTATCGTGATTTCACAAAAATCCACCGTTTCGAACGAAAGAAACCTGAATTTATCAGTTTGAATAGTTAAAAACAGCGTTTTTCTATGTTTTTGCAAGTTTAAAACAGCAATTTTATCGTCATTTCTCATAAATCGCCGTTTCACACGAAAGAAACATGAATTTATCAGTTTGAATAGTTAAAAACAGCGTTTTTCTATGTTTTTGCAAGTTTAAAACAGCAATTTTATCGTCATTTCTCATAAATCGCCGTTTCACACGAAAGAAACATGAATTTGTCAGTTTGAATAGTTCAAAACAGCGTTTTTCTATGTTTTTGCAAGTTTAAAACAGCAATTTTAGCGTCATTTCTCATAAATCGCCGTTTCACACGAAAGAAACATGAATTTGTCAGTTTGAATAGTTCAAAACAGCGTTTATCTATGTTTTTTCATGTTTAAAACAGCAATTTTATCGTCATTTCTCATAAATCGCCGTTTCACACGAAAGAAACATGAATTTGTCAGTTTGAATAGTTGAAAACAGCGTATTTCTATGTTTTTGCAAGTTTAAAACAGCAATTTTATCGTCATTTCTCATAAATCGCCGTTTCACACGAAAGAAACATGAATTTGTCAGTTTGAATAGTTAAAAACAGCGTTTTTCTATGTTTTTGCAAGTTTAAAACAGCAATTTTATCGTCATTTCTCATAAATCGCCGTTTCACACGAAAGAAACATGAATTTGTCAGTTTGAATAGTTCAAAACAGCGTTTTTCTATGTTTTTGCAAGTTTAAAACAGCAATTTTAGCGTCATTTCTCATAAATCGCCGTTTCACACGAAAGAAACATGAATTTGTCAGTTTGAATAGTTCAAAACAGCGTTTATCTATGTTTTTTCATGTTTAAAACAGCAATTTTATCGTCATTTCTCATAAATCGCCGTTTCACACGAAAGAAACATGAATTTGTCAGTTTGAATAGTTGAAAACAGCGTATTTCTATGTTTTTGCAAGTTTAAAACAGCAATTTTATCGTCATTTCTCATAAATCGCCGTTTCACACGAAAGAAACATGAATTTGGCAAGTTTAAAACAGCAATTTTATCGTCATTTCTCATAAATCGCCGTTTCACACGGAAAAAACATGAATTTGTCAGTTTGAATAGTTAAAAACAGCGTTTTTCTATGTTTTTTCATGTTTAAAACAGCAATTTTATCGTCATTTCTCATAAATCGCCGTTTCACACGAAAGAAACATGAATTTATCAGTTTGAATAGTTCAAAACAGAGTTTTTCTATGTTTTTGCAAGTTTAAAACAACAGTTTTATCGTGATTTCACAAAAATCCACCGTTTCGAACGAAAGAAATCTGAATTTATCAGTTTGAATAGTTAAAAACAGCGTTTTTCTATGTTTTTGCAAGTTTAAAACAGCAATTTTATCGTCATTTCTCATAAATCGCCGTTTCACACGAAAGAAACATGAATTTATCAGTTTGAATAGTTAAAAACAGCGTTTTTCTATGTTTTTGCAAGTTTAAAACAGCAATTTTATTGTCATTTCTCATAAATCGCCGTTTCACACGAAAGAAACATGAATTTATCAGTTTGAATAGTTCAAAACAGCGTTTTTCTATGTTTTTACAAGTTTAAAACAGCAATTTTAACGTCATTTCTCATAAATCGCCGTTTCACACGAAAGAAACATGAATTTGTCAGTTTGAATAGTTCAAAACAGCGTTTTTCTATGTTTTTGCAAGTTTAAAACAGCAATTTTAGCGTCATTTCTCATAAATCGCCGTTTCACACGAAAGAAACATGAATTTGTCAGTTTGAATAGTTCAAAACAGCGTTTATCTATGTTTTTTCATGTTTAAAACAGCAATTTTATCGTCATTTCTCATAAATCGCCGTTTCACACGAAAGAAACATGAATTTGTCAGTTTGAATAGTTGAAAACAGCGTTTTTCTATGTTTTTGCAAGTTTAAAACAGCAATTTTATCGTCATTTCTCATAAATCGCCGTTTCACACGAAAGAAACATGAATTTGTCAGTTTGAATAGTTAAAAACAGCGTTTTTCTATGTTTTTGCAAGTTTAAAACAGCAATTTTATCGTCATTTCTCATAAATCGCCGTTTCACACGAAAGAAACATGAATTTGTCAGTTTGAATAGTTCAAAACAGCGTTTTTCTATGTTTTTTCATGTTTAAAACAGCAATTTTGTCGTCATTTCTAATAAATCGCCGTTTCACACGAAAAAAACATGAATTTGTCAGTTTGAATAGTTAAAAACAGCGTTTTTCTATGTTTTTGCAAGTTTAAAACAGCAATTTTATCGTCATTTCTCATAAATCGCCGTTTCACACGAAAGAAACATGAATTTGTCAGTTTGAATAGTTCAAAATAGCGTTTTTCTATGTTTTTGCAAGTTTAAAACAGCAATTTTATCGTCATTTCTCATAAATCGCCGTTTCACACGAAAGAAACATGAATTTGTCAGTTTGAATAGTTCAAAACAGCGTTTTTCTATGTTTTTGCAAGTTTAAAACAGCAATTTTATCGTCATTTCTCATAAATCGCCGTTTCACACGAAAGAAACATGAATTTGTCAGTTTGAATAGTTCAAAACAGCGTTTTTCTATGTTTTTTCATGTTTAAAACAGCAATTTTATCGTCATTTCTCATAAATCACCGTTTCACACGAAAAAAACATGAATTTGTCAGTTTGAATAGTTAAAAACAGCGTTTTTCTATGTTTTTACAAGTTTAAAACAGCAATTTTATCGTCATTTCTCATAAATCGCCGTTTCACACGAAAGAAACATGAATTTGTCAGTTTGAATAGTTCAAAACAGCGTTTTTCTATGTTTTTTCATGTTTAAAACAGCAATTTTATCGTCATTTCTCATAAATCGCCGTTTCACACGGAAAAAACATGAATTTGTCAGTTTGAATAGTTAAAAACAGCGTTTTTCTATGTTTTTTCATGTTTAAAACAGCAATTTTATCGTCATTTCTCATAAATCGCCGTTTCACACGAAAGAAACATGAATTTATCAGTTTGAATAGTTCAAAACAGAATTTTTCTATGTTTTTGCAAGTTTAAAACAACAGTTTTATCGTGATTTCACAAAAATCCACCGTTTCGAACGAAAGAAATCTGAATTTATCAGTTTGAATAGTTAAAAACAGCGTTTTTCTATGTTTTTGCAAGTTTAAAACAGCAATTTTATCGTCATTTCTCATAAATCGCCGTTTCACACGAAAGAAACATGAATTTATCAGTTTGAATAGTTAAAAACAGCGTTTTTCTATGTTTTTGCAAGTTTAAAACAGCAATTTTATCGTCATTTCTCATAAATCGCCGTTTCACACGAAAGAAACATGAATTTATCAGTTTGAATAGTTCAAAACAGCGTTTTTCTATGTTTTTGCAAGTTTAAAACAGCAATTTTAACGTCATTTCTCATAAATCGCCGTTTCACACGAAAGAAACATGAATTTGTCAGTTTGAATAGTTCAAAACAGCGTTTTTCTATGTTTTTGCAAGTTTAAAACAGCAATTTTAGCGTCATTTCTCATAAATCGCCGTTTCACACGAAAGAAACATGAATTTGTCAGTTTGAATAGTTCAAAACAGCGTTTATCTATGTTTTTTCATGTTTAAAACAGCAATTTTATCGTCATTTCTTATAAATCGCCGTTTCACACGAAAGAAACATGAATTTGTCAGTTTGAATAGTTGAAAACAGCGTTTTTCTATGTTTTTGCAAGTTTAAAACAGCAATTTTATCGTCATTTCTCATAAATCGCCGTTTCACACGAAAGAAACATGAATTTGTCAGTTTGAATAGTTAAAAACAGCGTTTTTCTATGTTTTTGCAAGTTTAAAACAGCAATTTTATCGTCATTTCTCATAAATCGCCGTTTCACACGAAAGAAACATGAATTTATCAGTTTGAATAGTAAAAAACAGCGTTTTTCTGTTTTTGCAAGTTTAAAACAGCAATTTTATCGTCATTTCTCATAAATCGCCGTTTCACACGAAAGAAACATGAATTTGTCAGTTTGAATAGTTCAAAACTGCGTTTTTCTATGTTTTTGCAAGTTTAAAACAGCAATTTTATCGTCATTTCTCATAAATCGCCGTTTCACACGAAAGAAACATGAATTTGTCAGTTTAAATAGTTCAAAACAGCGTTTTTCTATGTTTTTTCATGTTTAAAACAGCAATTTTATCGTCATTTCTCATAAATCGCCGTTTCACACGAAAAAAACTTGAATTTGTCAGTTTCAATAGTTAAAAACAGCGTTTTTCTATGTTTTTGCAAGTTTAAAACAGCAAATTTATCGTCATTTCTCATAAATCGCCGTTTCACACGAAAGAAACATGAATTTGTCAGTTTGAATAGTTAAAAACAGCGTTTTTCTATGTTTTTTCATGTTTAAAACAGCAATTTTATCGTCATTTCTCATAAATCGCCGTTTCACACGAAAGAAACATGAATTTATCAGTTTGAATAGTTCAAACAGAGTTTTTCTATGTTTTTGCAAGTTTAAAACAACAGTTTTATCGTGATTTCACAAAAATCCACCGTTTCGAACGAAAGAAACCTGAATTTATCAGTTTGAATAGTTAAAAACAGCGTTTTTCTATGTTTTTGCAAGTTTAAAACAGCAATTTTATCGTCATTTCTCATAAATCGCCGTTTCACACGAAAGAAACATGAATTTATCAGTTTGAATAGTTAAAAACAGCGTTTTTCTATGTTTTTGCAAGTTTAAAACAGCAATTTTATCGTCATTTCTCATAAATCGCCGTTTCACACGAAAGAAACATGAATTTGTCAGTTTGAATAGTTCAAAACAGCGTTTTTCTATGTTTTTGCAAGTTTAAAACAGCAATTTTAGCGTCATTTCTCATAAATCGCCGTTTCACACGAAAGAAACATGAATTTGTCAGTTTGAATAGTTCAAAACAGCGTTTATCTATGTTTTTTCATGTTTAAAACAGCAATTTTATCGTCATTTCTCATAAATCGCCGTTTCACACGAAAGAAACATGAATTTGTCAGTTTGAATAGTTGAAAACAGCGTATTTCTATGTTTTTGCAAGTTTAAAACAGCAATTTTATCGTCATTTCTCATAAATCGCCGTTTCACACGAAAGAAACATGAATTTGTCAGTTTGAATAGTTAAAAACAGCGTTTTTCTATGTTTTTGCAAGTTTAAAACAGCAATTTTATTGTCATTTCTCATAAATCGCCGTTTCACACGAAAGAAACATGAATTTGTCAGTTTGAATAGTTCAAAACAGCGTTTTTCTATGTTTTTGCAAGTTTAAAACAGCAATTTTAGCGTCATTTCTCATAAATCGCCGTTTCACACGAAAGAAACATGAATTTGTCAGTTTGAATAGTTCAAAACAGCGTTT
>CAWWDY010002716.1:0-32969 GCA_963942605.1 Poecilus cupreus | reverse complement strand
TGTCATATTCATGTATATGTCGTGTGTAATGGCTTATGTTTGGAAAATCAAGATAAAATTGCTGTTTTAAGCATGCAAAAGCATACAAAACACCGTTTTCAAGTATTTAAACTGTCATATTCATGTTTCTGTCGTGTATAATAGCTAATGTTGGTGAAAGCAAGATAAAAATGCTGTTTTAAGCGTGCAAAAGCATACAAAACACCGTTTTCAAGTATTTAAACTGTCATATTCATGTATATGTCGTGTGTAATGGCTTATGTTAGCAAAATCAAGATAAAATAGCTGTTTTCAGCTTGCAAAAACATACAAAATGCTGTTATCAAGTATTTAAACTGTCATATTCATGTTTCTGTCGTGTATAATAGCTAATGTTGGTGAAAGCAAAATAAAAATGCTGTTTTAAACATTCAAAAGCATACTAAACACCATTTTCAAGTATTTAAACTGTCATATTCATGTTTCTGTCGTGTATAATAGCTAATGTTGGTGAAAGCAAGACAAAAATGCTGTTTTAAGCATGCAAAAGCATACAAAACACGGTTTTCAAGTATAAACTATCATATTCATGTATATATCGTGTGTAATGGCTTATGTTTGGAAAATCAAGATAAAAATGCTGTTTTAAGCATGCAAAAGCATACAAAACACCGTTTTCAAGTATTTAAACTGTCATATTCATGTTTCTGTTGTGTATAATAGCTAATGTTGGTGAAAGCAAGATAAAAATGCTGTTTTAAGCATGCAAAAGCATACAAAACACCGTTTTCAAGTATTTAAACTGTCATATTCATGTATATGTCGTGTGTAATGGCTTATGTTTGCAAAATCAAGTTAAAATAGCTGTTTTCAGCTTGCAAAAAAATACAAAATGCTGTTTTCAAGTATTTAAACTGTCATATTCATGTTTCTGTCGTGTATAATAGCTAATGTTGGTGAAAGCAAGATAAAAATGCTGTTTTAAGCATGCAAAAGCATACAAAACACCGTTTTCAAGTATTTAAACTGTCATTTTCATGTATATGTCGTGTATAATGGCTTATGTTGCAAAATCAAGATAAAATAGCTGTCGTGTATAATAGCTAATGTTGGTGAAAGCAAGATAAAAATGCTGTTTTAAGCATGCAAAAGCATACAAAACACCGTTTTCAAGTATTTAATCTGTCATATTCATGTTTCTGTCGTGTATAATAGCTAATGTTGGTGGAAGCAAGATAAAAATGCTGTTTTAAGCATGCAAAAGCAAACAAAACACCGTTTTCAAGTATTTAAACTGTCATATTCATTTATATGTCGTGTGTAATGGCTTATGTTTGCAAAATCAAGATAAAATAGCTGTTTTCAGCTTGCAAAAACATACAAAATGCTGTTTTCAAGCATTTAAATAGTCATATTCATGTGTTTTTGATATTTAAAATAACTACATTCGCAAAGGGATCGGGTATTGAAAAAAAAATGGAATGCATTAATTAAATCAAAAAAGAGTTTGATAATTTCTAATTAAAGGAACTATCAATGTTTATTAAGAAAAATGGAAACGATTTATACACAACACAAAAAATTAAACTAAACTTAGACGATCTATAGAAACAAATCGATACAACTTATGCGAGCAAAACGGTTTGGTTGGTACAAAGGTTTGAACTAGACTCTCTTGTCTGCGAACTGATTACTGTTTAAAAACACTTTTCACCCACCCCTATTTGTACAAATTTTTGGAAGGGCACCAATCAGTCGCTATAATTTTCACAAAGGAATGACCTAACGGTAAATACATATCTTTCTGACAAATTTCTCGGACTCTGCCTACCCTTAAGTTGTAAAATAATAAAAACATAAAATTTCCAAAATAGATCCAATTGGTAAAGCCGCCGTACTTCTAAGAAATGGATAAACCTTTATTATCGGCTTAACATTCTCCCCCCGTTGAGCGAACAAATTCGGTCAACACTTATAGATTCTCATGTCGTTATGTCCTTAATTCTACACCAACACTTTCACTAACTGGTAAAATAACTAGTTTTTTCACATTGCGTTTTAAAATGTTATTTCGGGTTTTCACTAACACAGTGAGCACAACACCATCACTACCTGGATAACACTCCACGATGCGTCCCATGGCCCATTGTGCTGGTGGTAAGTTGTCCTCTCGTAGAAGAACGATCGTGTCCACGGTGATGCTTGGTTCCGCCTTATCCCATTTTGTACGAGTAGTCAGCTCATTCAGGTATTCCTTTTGAATGTGTTGCCAGGTGGATAAGGAGTTATCGGATGTGGTGGTATAATTTTGATCGCGTAAATTGGTCAAGGAATCCCCGATTAAAAAATGACCAGGAGTTAAAATTATGGGATCATTAGGATCTGAAGAAAGGGGTGTGAGTGGTCTCGAGTTTAATATGGCTTCGATTTCGATAATAAGGGTATTAAATTGTTCGTATGTGAATAACATTTCACGGCTCGCGACGTGTTTTAAATGTTTTTTGAAAGATTTTACAGCTGCTTCCCACAAGCCGCCGACATGTGGCGCTTGCGGTGGTATGAAATGCCACTGTATGTTTCTTCTCGTTAAGTAAGCTTGAATTTCTTCTTGATTTGGTTTATTAATTATGTCCTTTAATTCCTTTAACCAATTATTAGCGCCAACAAAATTTCTAGCATTATCGCTGTAGATATCTTGACAATTACCACGTCGGGATATAAAACGACGAAGTGCCGAAATAAAACCTTCTGTGGTCAGATCGGTTACTAGCTCTAAATGAACCGCCTTAATCGATAAACATACAAAAACTGCTACGTATGCCTTAATGCCAGTTTAATACCTGAATTTCTTTTCCTTTAGAATAAATGGTCCGCAGTAGTCAATTCCCACTTGGTTGAATGGTGGTGCTTGAGTGACTCTTGATTTCGGAAGATTGCCCATAATATAATTTGTTGGTTTGGGGTTCACTTTAGAGCATTGTACTGTGCCGACGCGAGTAACTCGATTTTGATTGTTATTATCGCTTTACCCGCGTCAGCACAGGTGCTTTTATGTTTTGTATTAAAAATTTATAAATAGCAACCTAAGTATTTATTTTGTGTTCTTTTGTAGTAACCTTGTTTTTAAAAATGTTGTCATGACTGTGTTATTTATTTTTCAAAAAACAATTTGTTATTAAAAAACGTAAAAGTCAGTCGAAAATAAAATATTGCCCTTCAATAAACATTGGTTTTTGATTTATAATCGGATATATCCCAGCTTCTCCACCCATATATTTTAATTCTTCGTAATATTCGCAAGCTTTAAATGCTACATTGGTGACCCCGACATTGAACAAGCCTTTCAAAGAAATTCAAGCTCTGTACCAGGCCAGCCTTCATTTTATTTGGTCAAGTCCGAACCGGTGATTCAGCCAAGGAGCAACGTTAGCGGCGAGCGTACAGGGAGTCTGAGATTTCCCGGGATTCGGTGTGACTAGAATCGGTGACTCAGCCAAGCAGCAGCAGCAACAGCGACCAGAAACAATCCACAAGACTGATCTTCATTCTACTTCTACTGTTCAAGAAATCATGGTTCTTTGATTTCAATCAAATTTCGATGAAAAGGATTTCAGTATCATTTATATTATATTCTTAAAATAATATAAACTTTCTGTCAATTAAGTTTAAAATTTAAAGCCCGAAAAGGAAACTTTTTACTGTAACAGTATAGCAATCCATTTCTTTACGTTCTATATTTATTTTTTGTGTACATAGGGCCTACACCTCGGAGAATGGCGTCGCCCACTGCAGGCGTCAATGTTGGTGTTCCTCTGGACCCGAGTATGCCGGCAGAAGAGGTCTCACAAAATGCCTCTTTCACTATCAAGTTACCCCAATTTTGGAGCCACAGTCCCTCAGCCTGGTTTACATGTATCGAAGCACAATTCCGACTCGCTCATATCACACGGGACGAGACAAAATATAATCATGTGTTAGCAGCCATGCCTCAGGAAGGTATTATTTCTATCACTGATATTTTACACACACCACCACTTCAAAACAAATATGAATTCCTTAAAACTAATTTAATTGACAGACACTCAATAAGTGAGGAACGTAGTTTGGAAGAAATCCTATCAAAAACAGATTTTGATTTTGACAGACCTTCCGAATCATACAGGAAAATTGTTGCTTTTGCGGGAAATAAATCTTAATTTAACAATGACCTACTTTTTAAACTTTGGATGCGGAAACTTCCATCATCTGTTAATATTGCACTCATTCCTATTCACAATAAACCAATTTCAGAATTGCTTACTATTGCAGACAAAATTTGGGAACTTGAAAAACCCAACCTATCAGCTGTAAAAACTAACAAAGACAATTATCATTTCTCAAAATTTAAGAGCCAACAATTTACCGATAATCAAAAATCAGATGACATTTCTACCGTCAAACAAGAAATCAAGGAATTGCGATCTGATTTCACCAAATTATTAAAAAATATTGACACAAAATTGACACATTCAAACATGTCAGATTTTAAACAAAATTATACAACAAATCAATATGACTCAAACTCATCAGTTTGCTGGTATCACACGCAATTTGGAAACAGGGCTTTTAAATGTAATAAACCTTGCGCTTTCCAGTCAATAAAAAAATCAAATCAAGATCATTTAAACGAATAATGTTGCTTACGTTAGCGACTAGTAGTGTAACTTTCAAATCATGTCGCTTGCACGTTTTTGACAAAATAAACAAACTACAGTTTTTGGTTGACTCAGGAGCAGAAATTTCAGTTATTCCCAATTCCTTCTGTAAATTAAAACACCCTAATCCAAAATTTCTTTTATCTGCAGTTAATGACACTAACATAAAAACATTTGGCTCCAAAACCCTTACAGTAGACCTTGATTTAAGCAAAACTTTTACATTCCGATTTATTATCGCTAACGTCAGCCAACCAATTTTAGGAGCTGATTTTATTTCCAATTTCAATCTCCTATTAGACCTTAAAAATAAAAAATTAATAGAAAAACATGCACAGCAAGTAGCAAACATCAAAATTAACAATTTAACAAACATCAATTGCCCCAATAAGACAGTAACAAACTTAATCAAACAATTTCCTAACATTACATCACCTATTAATTTCAATGAACCTGTAATTCATAAAGTTAAACACCACATAGCTATAAATGGTGAATTACCACACGCAAAACCAAGAAAATTAAGCCCAGAAAAATTTAAAATTGCAAAAGAGGAATTTGATGATATGATCAAACTAGGAATTTGCAGAGTTTCTTCATCATCAGTTTCTTCACCTCTACACATGGTTGCCAAAAAGGAAGAAAATTCTTGGAGACCATGTGGAGACTACAGGGCTTTAAATTTGGCAACAATTCCAGACAGATATCCTTTGCCACATATACACTCATTCCACAACAATCTACATGACTGCAAAGTTTTTTCAAAAGTCGATCTAGTAAGAGCCTACCATCAAATTCCAGTCGCAGAAGAAGATATCTATTTAACAGCTATTACAACACCATTCGGGCTTTATGAATTCACTAGAATGCCATTTGGTCTTAGAAATGCAGCTCAATCTTTCCAAAGATTTATGAATGAAATATTATCCGATCTTGATTTCATTTTTATCTATATTGATGACATTTTAATCGCAAGCAAAAACCAAAATGAACATCACAAGCATCTTAAAATTTTATTTGAAAGATTAAATTCATTTGGCATTAAAATCAAACCAGAAAAGTGTGAATTTAATGTCTCATCCATTAACTTTTTAGGCCATAATGTCACAAAAGATGGTATCAAACCAGCAAATGACAGAATTAAGACCATTGTTGATTTTCCACCACCCAAAACATGTAAAGGGTTACATAGATTTTTAGGAATGATTAACTACTATCACAGATTCATTCCACATTTTGCACCAACACATTCCCCATTTTACGAAATGATTTTACACAAAAAACAAAATGATATCTTACCATGGACAGAATCCTCACTTAACGTTTTCAATGAAGTTAAAAATAAATTAATCAATGCGTCTTTCCTAGTTTTCCCAAATAATTCAGCTCAGTTATCAATAGCAGTAGACGCATCTTCTTCCGCAGTAGGCGCCGTCCTACAACAATTTTCTGACAACACTTGGAAGCCCCTAGCTTTTTTCTCCAAGAAACTTTCAAAAGCAGAAACGAATTACTCAGTTTTTGACAGAGAATTATTAGCAGCTTTTTTAGCAACAAAACACTTCAGACATTTTGTAGAAGGAAGAAATTTTTTTTATCTTGACAGATCACAAACCACTATCAACTTCCTTATTCGTAAAAGCGGAAAGAACCCCTCGACAATTCAGACATCTAGATTACATTGCACAATTTACATCTGACATTCGATACATTAAAGGTAAAGAAAATATAGTGGCTGATACACTTTCACGTATCGAAACCATCTCTTTGCAAGAAATTACACCACAAAAAATCCATCAAGCACAGCTTTCTGATACCGAGCTAACTAATTTACTGTCAAAAACTGGGAATTCAAAAATTTCTCTCAAGGAAATGTGTTTACCATTTCTCGACATTAAGATCTTTTGTGAAGTAAGTCAAGGATCTCCAAGACCTTATTTACCTCCAAAATTCCGTCGAGTCATTTTCGATAAATTTCATAATTTATCACACTCCTCTTACAGAGCTTCGAACAAGCTCATCTCCTCTAAATATTTTTGGCCTCACATGGCTAAAAATATTTACACGTGGTGCAAACAATGTATCAACTGTCAAAAATCAAAAACTTCCAGACACACTCGTTCACCATTACAACCTTTTAAAAACCCAACGGGTCGCTTTCAACACATTCACATGGATATTATAGGACCACTTCCAAAAATACATAACTTTCGGTACATTTTCACTATAGTTGATAGATTTTCGCGATGGCCGGAAGCATATCCCTTGAAAGAAGCTTCAGCAATTAAAATAGCAAAAACTTTTTACGAACAATATGTACCTAGATTCGGCATACCTCTTACGATTACTACAGATCAAGGAACACCGTTCGAATCCAAACTTTTCAAAGAACTTACCTATTTTCTAGGATCTAACAGAATTAGAACAACTTCCTATCACCCGCAAAGCAATGGTGCAGTCGAAATACTTAACAAACAAATCAAAACAGCTATTATAGCTAAACTAACAACAAATAATTGGTTAGAACACTTACCTCTAATTTTATTAGGATTCAGAACTGCTATTAAAGAACCTATACAATGTTCACCCTCAGAACTTGTATATGGAGAAAATTTTAGAATTCCTGGTGAAATTTTCATCCAAACTACTGTCCCAAAACTAAACGAACATGATTTACTAACACAATTAAGAAATACCTTTTCAAACACAACTTACAAGAATCCACGTACACGTCAAATAACTCCTTTCATACACAAAGACCTTCAGTCATGTCAATTCGTCTTCCTACGAGCAGATGGCGCTAGACACAAGCTATCACATACTTATACGGGCCCATGGCGTGTGATAGAGCGAGGGAACAAATTCTTCACAATTGAAATCAACAATTCAAGCCAAATAGTCTCAATTGATCGTCTGAAGCCGGCATACACGGATCTGGTGGAATATGAAAACTGTCGGAGGGCCCATCAGATGGCTCTAGTGGTCGACTCCATTCGGTGGAGGGGAGCTCCTGTGCCGACGCGAGTAACTCGATTTTGATTGTTATTATCGCTTTACCCGCGTCAGCACAGGTGCTTTTATGTTTTGTATTAAAAATTTATAAATAGCAACCTAAGTATTTATTTTGTGTTCTTTTGTAGTAACCTTGTTTTTAAAAATGTTGTCATGACTGTGTTATTTATTTTTCAAAAAACAATTTGTTATTAAAAAACGTAAAAGTCAGTCGAAAATAAAATATTGCCCTTCAATAAACATTGGTTTTTGATTTATAATCGAATATATCCCAGCTTCTCCACACATATATTTTGATTCTTCGTAATATTCGCAAGCTTTAAATGCTACAGTACGCAATTTTTAATTATTTTCCATACTTGGCTCCTTCCGTCGATAGGCCAATATCTTCTTCGTAATAAATATAAAGTTTGTTGTACTCCTGTATGGAAATGGCGTTTGTGTTCCCTTTCAATTAGCAACATGGTGATATGTTGATTCTTTGGTAGAATGATCGGGTGTTTAGAATTGTAAGGTAGATTAGAGAACGACAAACGGCCACCAACTCTCAATAGTCCATCGCGGTCCAAAAACGGATTTAATTTTGTGACTTGTGTTCGGGTCTTTAACGAGGAACCTTGTTTAATAGCCTTTATTTCTTCTGAAAAATAGTCAGATTGTATGGTTCTGATTATGAAATTTAATGAATATTCTAATTCTTTAACGGTCAAAGGTCCTTTGAGTTTCGTTCGTTTTAAAAATCTAAAACAATAGGCATAAATGCGTATGATTCGGTCTATTGACGAAAAATTGTTAAACACAGCACCTTTTTTCTGAACCGTTTCAGTAATCAAGCAGAGCGATTGACGTTGTTCTGGTAATTTTTCTAATGTTGATACTTGAAATTGTGGCCATTCAGTTTCAGGTTTTAATAACCATGATGGTCCACATTTCCATAGTTGAGAATTTATTAATTCGTTTGGGAACTGTCCTCTTGAAACTAGATCGGCTGGGTTATCCTTTGTTCTCACATGGTTCCAGTTTTTGATGTTTGTTTTATTTTGTATGTCAGCTACACGGTTGGAAACGAATGTTTTTAATTGGTGGGGTGATGCATTTAACCAGTGTAAAACAATAGTAGAATCTGTCCAATAACATATTTTGTCAAAGTCTATTTTGATACCAGAAATAACTGTTTGAACTAGTGACGCGAGAATCAGAGCGCCACATAATTCTAACCTTGGTATGGTCTGGGTCTTTAAAGGAGCCACTCGTAATTTTGAATAGAGAAGTTGAACTGTAACGTGTTCCTGTTCATCAACAATTCTTAAATAAACACATGCGCCATATGCCTTTTCGCTAGCGTCTGAAAACCCATGAAGTTGTATAATTTTTTGTTTATTTGTAAATATGGTACGTGGAAAGGTGAAGTTATTTAGATTTTGTAGCTGACGATAGTAATTTAGCCATTCAGTATGGATATAATTAGGAAGAGATTCGTCCCAGTGTACTTTAAGGCTCCATAATTTTTGCAAAATGATTTTCGCAATTACGATGACTGGTGATAGAAGTTCAGTTAAAATATGACGTTTAGTTAATTTGATTGGGTCCTCTGTCAGTTTTACTGTGTAAGTAATGGTGTCGGTTTTTGAGTTCCAAAATACTCCTAACGTTTTTATAGTACAAGTATCTTCCAGTTGTAGCTGAAGATGAATATTTTCCTTTGGAATGGTTTCCAATACTGTGGAGTCGTTTGAAGCCCACTGACGAATGGATAAACCTGCCTTTGAAAGGATATTTGTCAATTTTATCCTAAGTTGTATGGCTTCTTCTTGGGTGTTAGCACCAGTGAGCACGTCATCCACATAAAAATCTTCCTTTAAAGCTTGTGCAGCCTTGGGATATGATTGTCCTTCATCATCTGCTAGTTGGTGAAGACATCGAATTGCTAAATACGGTGCACATGAAAGACCAAATGTAACCGTATTTAACTCGTACGTTTTTTTTTGTTATTTTCTCCTTTCCATAGAATCCGTTGAAATTTTTTATCTTCATCTCTAATGAGAAATTGCCGGTACATCTTTTCTATGTCGCCGGTTAAGACAATTGGATGTATTCGAAAGCGTATTAATAATGAAAAGAGATCTGATTGAATAGCGGGACCAACACATAACAGGTCGTTGAGGGAAATTCCTGTAGAGGTTTTTGCAGATCCGTCAAAAACGACTCTAATCTTTGTTGTCATGCTAGATTCCTTTATAACCGCATGGTGTGGTAAATAATAAACTTTGCAAGGATCTGTATCCTTTGGAACAGGTGACATATGGCCCAAAGTTAAATATTCATTTAAGACTGCATTATATTCCCTTTTAAGATTTGAGTCTCGATTAAATCTACGTTCAATGTTTTCTAATCTTTTTAGAGCATGGTGGTAAGAATCGCCGAGGCCTGAATGGTCTGATTTAATTGGTAATGCTACGACGTATCTGCCCTCAGGTGTTCTGGTGACATGGCTTCGAAAATTATTTTCACAAATATTTTCTTCATCGGTAAATTTATTTTCACGTTGCAGTTCTTCTATTTCCCAAAATTTGCTTAGATGGAATTCTAAGGTTTTAGTGGTGTGACAAACACGACGGCTTTGTGATGACTCATTGGATGGTGCTGCACCTCCAACAATCCATCCAAGTACAGTTTTTTGTAAAAACAGTTCTTGATTTTCTGGTAAACTAATTCGAATTTGACCAACAGATAATAAGGATAATGTGGTTCCTACGCCTAATAAAAAGTCAACTGGTGCTGGTTGGTAAAAATTTGGATCTGCTAATTTAATGTTTTTTGGAATATCAATGGTTTCTATTTGGATTTGTCGATCTGGTATAATATGTGAAATTGTGGGTATGATCAAAAAAGTTAAAATTTTTTCGTAATTGTTGATGCGGGATTTAATGGTTACTAATTCCTTTGAAAATGTCGTCAACGAGTTTAAAGCCCCTACGGGGATATTACAGGGTTTTTTCTCCAAGCATAATACATTTGCTAGGTTTTCAGTCATAAAATTAATTGTGGAGCAGGTATCAAGAAGTCCCCGGCATTGAATAGGTCTTTTGTTCGAATCAAGTATTTGAAGAACAGCAGTAACAATAATTTCATTAGGCACAGCATGAGTTAAGAAACTGAATTGTTCATTTTCAATAGAATTTGAATTAACCTGTTCTAGTCATAATTGTGAATCTGATGAATTAGAGGTACTTGGTTGTGGTTTTTTATTGTTCCTTTGTTCTTCAGGTTCAAAATGTAACAACGTATTATGTCGTTTAGAGCATTTTTGACACGATGATGAAGATTTACACTGAGCGACTCCGTGATTTTTTCCAAGGCAATTAAAACATAGAGAATGACTGTTAATTGCCTTACGCCTTTCTTCAACAGTTAATTCCCGAAATTTGCTACATGTATATAATCGATGATATTCATTACAGATTGGACATAACGGTAAATTGGAATTTGAATGGATTAGATTTTCCTTACTACTTGATTTGTTCTCAGGTCAATAGGTTGTTATAAATGTTTGAGGACGATTACGATACTGTGTTCCATTATTTTTTCGCTGATTTTCATTTTCAATCCGACTAGTTTTGAAATTTGTATTTTCTAATGATACGCTGTCTGCGCAACTTGCACGTTTTTCAAGAAATTTTAACAGTTCCTTATAAGATGGTAATTTGTCGTCCGATAAAGATAATTCCCATTGCCAAATAGTATAAGAATTTAATTTGGACAAAATTAAATCTACCAGAGGGATATCCCAGTATGAGACCGGAGCCTTAAGGTTTCCCAATGCTCTTGTGTGTTGATGAAAAGTGTCTACTAAATTATTAATTGCCGATGGCGTATCTTTTCCTAATCGCGGATATTCACGCAAAATAACCCAATGTCGGTGTAATGTTCGTCTAACACATTCGTATTTGTCTTTTAGAAGAGCAAGTGCTACAGCATAATTTTCATCCGTAGTTTTTAAAGATTCTATTACGTTCGCGGCCTTTCCAATCAATGATAAGCGAAGATATTGTAACTTTTTGACCGGAGGTAAATTTTCTTGATCGATTAATGTTGAAAACATACTATAAAATGAAGCCCATTTCTCGATGGTTCCATCAAAGGTTGGTAGTGTTATTGCAGGTAAAGTAACTGTGGTTTTTAGCGGAGTTGGTAATTGATTCTCTGGTTTCGTGTTTTGTGTAGGTACATTTTCATCGAATAACAATAAAACTCGCGCTTTTTCTAAGTTGTAACATTCTATAAATTCCATACGACGGTTTATTTCATTCTCATCTAGATCTTCCAGTTTATCTTGTATATCTTCAAAACTTTCGAACGCCTTTTGAGCAGTTTCATACGATGTTTGAATACGATAAATGTCGCGATCTGAAGGACTCTGGTTCCAAGAATTTAAAATGTTTCTTAAACTGGTAATTGTAGCCATGATATGACCGCGTTGTCTTCTTAATTTAGTTTCAGCCATATTAAATAATGAAAGGATTGATTTATGCAAAAAATCGAAAGGATTGTATTTGAGCAGATGGGTAAAAAGGTAATAATTGACTTACGGAAACGCTGTTTCGATGATGAGCAATATGTTGACTGGTTTGCTGTGGAATGTTGTACCTCAACGAAAGGGTGACCGGCGGTCGCCTTGCTGTTTCGGTTTGGAAGCGGTTGCAGAATCGTTGCGGTGATGATTCTCTGGGTATGATGCCTTGGTTGCACAACACTACACTTCGTTTGATCACTTAAAATCCGGCTCGAAGGACCAAAAAATGTTTTTGATATTTAAAATAACTACATTCGCAAAGGGATCGGGTATTGAAAAAAAAATGGAATGCATTAATTAAATCAAAAAACGAGTTTGATAATTTCTAATTAAAGGAACTATCAATGTTTATTAAGAAAAATGGAAACGATTTATACACAACACAAAAAATTAAACTAAACTTAGACGATCTATAGAAACAAATCGATATAACTTATGCGAGCAAAACGGTTTGGTTGGTACAAAGGTTTGAACTAGACTCTCTTGTCTGCGAACTGATTACTGTTTAAGAACACTTTTCACCCACCCCTATTTGTACAAATTTTTGGAAGGGCACCAATCAGTTGCTATAATTTTCACAAAGGAAAGACCTAACGGTAAATACATATCTTTCTGACAAATTTCTCGGACTCTGCCTACCCTTAAGTTGTAAAATAATAAAAACATAAAATTTCCAAAATAGATCCAATTGGTAAAGCCGCCGTACTTCTAAGAAATGGATAAACCTTTATTATCGGCTTAACATCATGTTTCTGTCGTGTATAATAGCTAATGTTGGTGAAAGCAAGATAAAAACGCTGTTTTAAGCATGCAAGAGCAAACAAAACACCGTTTTCAAGTATTTGAACTGTCATACTCATGTATATGTCGTGTGTAATGGTTTATGTTTGCAAAATCAAGATAAAATAGCTGTTTTCAGCTTGAAAAAACATACAAAATGCTGTTTTCAAGTATTTAAACTGTCATATTCATGTTTCTGTCGTGTATAATAGCTAATGTTGGGAAAGCAAGTTAAAAACGCTGTTTTAAGCATGCAAGAGCAAACAAAACACCGTTTTCAAGTATTTAAACTGTCATATTCATTTATATGTCGTGTGTAATGGCTTATGTTTGCAAAATCAAGATAAAATAGCTGTTTTCAGCTTGCAAAAACATACAAAATGCTGTTTTCAAGCATTTAAATAGTCATATTCATGTTTCTGTCGTGTATAATAGCTAATGTTGGTGAAAGCAAGATAAAAATGCTGTTTTAAGCGTGCAAAAGCATACAAAACACCATTTTCAAGTATTTAAACTGTCATATTAATGTATATGTCGTGTGTAATGGCTTATGTTTGCAAAATCAAGATAAAATAGCTGTTTTCAGCTTGCAAAAACATACAAAATGCTGATATCAAATATTTGAACTGTCATATTCATGTTTCTGTCGTGTATAAGAGCTAATGTTGGTAAAAGCAAGATAAAAATTCTGTTTTAAGCATGCAAAAGCATATAAAACACAGTTTTCAAGTATTTAAACTGTCATATTCTTGTTTCTGTCGTGTATAATAGCTAATGTTGGTGAAAGCAAGATAAAAATGCTGTTTTAAGCATACAAAACACCGTTTTCAAGTATTTAAACTGTCATATTCATGTATATGTCGTGTGTAATGGCTTATGTTTGCAAAATCAAGATAAAAAAATCTGATGTGGCCATCACATAACCTCCCGCCCAATACTACTCTTAAACGGTACAAAATAGCATTTGATGATGCAGAAACATACCTTCTTATTTGTTTATTTTCTAATTATATTTCAGAATTTTTATTTTCTTTCGTATATATATTTAATTTTTTGACATATATTTCACTAAAAGAATACAACTTCACAATCACAATGACATGTGTCACATTTCGTAAAAAAATTGAAAATTTTTAAAAGTTTCCATGGTGTACTAGGAATGCAAGATTTGAGAAATCTAATTTCTTTATATTTTATTATCTCTAAATCTAATGAAAATTAATAAAATTAGTGTAATCAAAACACATGTAAAATTAAATATTCTACAACTTTCAAAATAACATAAATTGTTGAAAAAGGAAATTTAACCGTGTTTTTCACGAGAAACTGTTAAAGGCTTCAAGTAAACTGCTACTTCCGGTTGACCAATTTTATCCAAAATCTAATCAGCTCTTCATTTAAATATAAGAAGCAATAATTCACAAAATTGTATTTTTTGGTATTATAGTATTTGAGTTATGCGAGACGAAAAAATTGCCACAGACTACACACACACACATACATACATACATACATACATACATACATACAGACATACACACACACACGTCAAGTATGGCGGGTGACGTTGCGTTTGAAGTGGAGCTGAAAAAGCTTGTCAATGTCACGGAAAAAAGCGGCAATTTAAGAAATGATTATAAGCATGAAATCCTAAAAGCTGTGAGTAACCTAAGGAAGATATACAACGACTTGAATATGCAATTAAATTTAAATAATGAAGAAATTTTGAAATTAAAACATGAAAACAAAACATTAAGTAATAAATCGGAACATTTGTGGCCAACTGTGACTGACAGTCATTTTCAGAAACCTTCAAAATTGCTTTCGGATATAGTTAAAACGAAAGTACAGAAAGAAGAATTCCAGAAGAAATTCAGAATAATTGTAAACGCGAAGCAATCTAACAGAACAGCTGATGACATTAAATCTGAAATGAAAAAGAAAATTAATCCAATAGAACTGAAAGTCGGTATAAATTCAATGAAATCTTTGAGGAATGGAAAAGTAATGATAGAATCATCATCCGTTGAAGAAATTGAAATATTATCAAATGAAATAAATGCGTCTTGCAGCGGTGTTTTAGAAGCGACAGCTGTCAAAATTCAAAATCCTAAACTCATAATTTATAATATCCCTGATGAATTAAGTTTAGAAAACGCTGAAAATATGTTAATTGTTCAGAATCCAGAATTAAAATTAAAGGCTGGGGAAATTGTGCCGAAACACATATTTAAAAATAAGAAGCAAATTAAAAATCTAATAATTGAAGTGAAATCAGAAATGAGACCAATATTGAAGGATGCTAGACTGAAATTAGGGTGGAATATATGTAAAATTGATGATTATATATCCATTAGTAGATGCTTCAAATGCAATAAATTCAACCATAAAGCTGAGAAATGTCAAGGTTCACTTTCTTGCCCCATTTGCGCTAAAGACCATAAATTATCTGAGTGTACAGCAAGTAAAGACAATTATAAATGCAGTAATTGTATAAACTGGAATAAATATAATAAAAATAATAAGCGGAATGAAAACCATGCAGCACTAGATAAAAATTGTCCCTGTTACCAAACTGTTGTAAATAAATATATTCAAAACACAAATTATTAAATGGCGCAAAATCTTAATCAAATTAGGACACCAATTAATTTAAATGACGGCAGGGACGAAGAGAGATTTGATATTAATATATTACAAATAAATTTACAGCACTCCAGAGCAGCAACACAAAATATTTTAAAAATAATGGAAGAGAATGAAATAGATATTGCATTTATTCAAGAACCTTATGAGACTGACTGCAAAATTAGAGGTATTCCAAATCACTACAGAGTATACTCTCAAGGCAATGGACATAAAAGCGCAGCAATATTCGTGAGAAACAAAAATTTAAATATAATATTAATTACACAGATTTCAAATGAAGATTTGGTTTTAGTAGAAATTAATTATAAAGGTCTACAACTTTTTGCAGTTTCGGCATACTTTGCAATAAATGAAGATTTGAAATTAAATTTTTGTAAGCTGGAGAAAGTAGTAGAAATTACCAAGAACAAGTATTTACTTATTGCAGTGGATAGTAACTGTAGGTCGAATGTGTGGCACGATATTTACACTAATCCAAGGGGAATAGAAATGGCAGATTTCATCGCAACCCAAAATTTATATATTATAAATGAAGAAAATCAACAATGTACTTTTGATAATGGGCGTGGAAAAAGTAATATAGATTTAACATTAGCCAACCATCATTTATTGAGCAAAATTATAGATTGGACAATTTTAGAGGAAGAAAGCTGCTCTGATCACAAAATTATTAAATATAATATTAAATTTAATAATTCAAACAGAATAACTACGCAATTTAGAAGATTTAAATTCATAGTAAAATCCGACAAATGGGACATTTTCGACAACTGTTTAATAGAAGAATTCTGTACATTATTTAACTTAGATTTTAGTAGTAGAGGAATAGAAGAATTGGATTTAAAATTAGCATCGTTAATAAAGGAAGTATCGGACTTTGGATTAGCATTGCAAAAATATTTCAAGGCAATAAATAGTACTTGTAAGAGAACATTTAAATATGTATGTAATAAAAATGGCGAAAAAGGAGGAAGAACAGTACCATGGTGGACGGATGATTTAACAATAATGAGAAAAAATGTAAATGCTCTTCGTAGAAGGTATCAAAGAACAAAAAACAATGATGCTCTCAGAGAAGAAAGGAAGAACATTTATCTACAAGCAAAATCTAATTTTGCTAATAAAATCAAATCAGAAAAAATTAAATCGTGGAAAGAATATTGTAACATTTCGAGTATTAGTAACCCATGGAACACAGTTTATAAGTTAGCGGCTAATAAAATTCAACAAAATTTCATACTTACAACTATAAAGGATGCAAGTGGGGAGTATACGACAAATACAGAGTCAACTTTAAATCGAATGATGGAAGAATTCACTCTAGAAGACAATTGTGAAGATGATTTGGAATTTCATACAAGAATAAGAATTGATATTAAAGAATCCTTAGATACAGAATCAGATGAACATTTTACACAAGAAGAAATATTAGAAATTTTATGTGAAATGAATCCAAAGAAAGCTCCGGGGATTGATGGTATTTCAAGCGATATATTATTACGAATTTTCAAAAATTTTCCTTTATTCATGACCGAAATTTATAACCAATGTCTTAATAGAGCATTCTTTCCAAAGGAATGGAAAATAGCAACAATTGTTCCAATTATGAAACCTGGCAAGGAAAGCTCTGATCAAGTTGATAAATTTCGACCAATAAGTTTAATTAATATAGGGGGTAAAGTATTAGAAAAATTAATGATTAATAGAATTATGAAATTTGCAAATGAGAAAAAAGTACTTAACGAAAATCAATTTGGCTTTGTTAAACATAAAGGTACAACTGAGGCAATCTTGGAACTGAAAAAATTTGTTGAAAAAAGTTTTGAAGAAAAGAAGGTGGTGGTTTTTACAAGTCTAGATGTAAAAGGAGCATTCAATGCTGCATGGTGGCCGGCCATAATTAAAGCTTTAAAAGATTTTAAATGTCCAAAAAATTTATTCTACCTTACCAAAAGCTATTTTAATGAAAGACTTGCTATCTTAGATGTTAATGGTGTCAGAGTGGAAAAAGTAGTTAGCAGAGGTTGTCCACAAGGATCCTGCTGTATTCCTGGCTTTTGGAACATCCAATACGACTCACTATTAAATCAGGATTTTACAGCAAATACAAAAGCAATAGCATTTGCAGATGATTTTATACTTTTGACAAAAGGGAGGGATATTTTAGAGGCAGAAAATGTAGCAAATTTAGAAATGAGCAAAATCATGATTTGGGCCCAAAATAACAAAATTAAATTCAATGAAAATAAATCACAAACCATGCTAGTAACGAAAAGAAGATCACTATTAAAAAAAGATATAAACATATTTCTAAATTATAAAGTATTGAAACAAGTAAAAACTATTAAATATTTGGGCATAAAAATAAACAATAAATTTCAATTTGATGAACATGTAGAATATATTTCAGAAAAGTGTAGCAAGCTAATTCACACTCTGTCAAAATCTGCGAAAATATCTTGGGGTCTTCAACAAGAATCATTAAAAATTATTTATAAAGGAGCTATTTTACCCATTTTATCTTATGGAATTCCAGTTTGGCAAAATGCACTTCAGAAAAAATGTAATCAAAAGAAATTAATAAGAGTACAACGTCTTATAAACATCAAAATTTTAAAGGCATACAGGACTGTATCATATGAGGCGTCCTGTGTTTTATCTGGTAACACTCCTATTTTAATTAAATTACAAGAAGCTGCAAAAATTTATGAGAAAACTAGAAGTTATAATATCACTGTCAATTTCAACAAAGAGGAGGTTAAATCGTACAAACGGGGAGTAGTAAACGAAGAGTTAAATATTTCTTTAAACAAATGGCAGGCAGAATGGGCAAAGAGTGAAAAAGGAAGCTTAACAAAATCGTTTTTTCCAAATGTTCAGTTAAGATTACATTTAAAAGTTCCTTACTCATTTAAAATTTCAATCATACTCAGTGGACATGGCAAAATTAAAAGTTACTTTTTCAAATATAAAATTACTGAAGATGCTACGTGTAAGTGCAGTAATGAAGAGCAAACTGTAGATCATTTAATATTTCATTGCACGTTACTAGATCATGAGAGATCAGTTCTTCGGAGCGCGATTATTAATAATGGAGGAAGATGGCCCCCCACAAAACAGGAACTAGTAGAAGATTATAGGCAGAATTTCTATAAATTTATTAATTCCATTGAATTTGAAAATTTGATTTAAGAATTTTAATATGTTTTTGTATTGTTATTTCAATTTTGTGATTTTGTAGTATTTATAAGCATGTAATACGTAATATGTATTTATATGGAGCATGCTTGAATAAAAGGAATTATAAAAAAAAAAAAATACATACAGACATCATCGCGAAAAGAGTAAAATCGTATTGTAGGGACCCTAAAACGTGCTTATTCATTGAAAACTCACTACCCAATTTTTTGACCAAAAACAATACCTCCCTTACCTAGAGGTGGCGGGAGGTAATATCTGTTTTCAGCTTGCAAAAACATACAAAATGCTGTTTTTACGTATATAAACTGTCATATTCATGTTTCTGTCGTGTATAATAGCTAATGTTGGTGAAAGCAAGATAAAAATGCTGTTTTAAGCATGCATAAGCATACAAAACACCGTTTTCAAGTATTTAAACTGTCATATTCATGTATATGTCGTGTGTAATGGCTTATGTTTGCAAAATCAAGATAAAATAGCTGTTTTCAGCTTGCAAAAACATACAAAATGCTGATATCAATTATTTAAACTGTCATATTCATGTTTCTGTCGTGTATAATAGCTAATGTTGGTAAAAGCAAGATAAAAATGCTGTTTTAAGCATGCAAAAGCATATAAAACACCGTTTTCAAGTATTTAAACTGTCATATTCTTGTTTCTGTCGTGTATAATAGCTAATGTTGGTGAAAGCAAGATAAAAATGCTGTTTTAAACGTGCAAAAGCATACAAAACACCGTTTTCAAGTATTTAAACTGTTATATTCATGTATATGTCGTGCGTAATGGCTTATGTTTGCAAAATCAAAATAAAATAGCTGTTTTCAGCTTGCAAAAACATACAAAATGCTGTTTTCAAGTTTTTAAACTGTTATATTCATGTTTCTGTCGTGTATAATAACTAATGTTGGTGAAAGCAAGATAAAAATGCTGTTTTAAGCGTGCAAAAGCATACAAAACACCGTTTTCAAGTATTTAAACTGTCATATTCATGTATATGTCGTGTGTAATGGCTTATGTTTGCAAAATCAAGATAAAATAGCTGTTTTCAGCATGCAAAAACATACAAAATGCTGTTTTCAAGTATTTAAACTTTCATATTCATGTTTCTGTCGTGTATAATAGCTAATGTTGGTGAAAGTAAGATAAAAATGCTGTTTTAAGCATGCAAAAGCAGTCTAAACACCATTTTCAAGTATTTAAACTGTCATATTCATGTTTCTGTCGTGTATAATAGCTAATGTTGGTGAAAGCAAGACAAAAATGCTGTTTTAAGCATGCAAAAGCATACAAAACACCGTTTTCAAGTATTTAAACTATCATATTCATGTATATGTCGTGTGTAATGGCTTATGTTTGGAAAATCAAGATAAAAATGCTGTTTTAAGCATGCAAAAGCATACAAAACACCGTTTTCAAGTATGTAAACTGTCATATTCATGTTTCTGTCGTGTATAATAGCTAATGTTGGTTAAAGCAAGATAAAAATGCTGTTTTAAGCATGCAAAACATACAAAACACCGTTTTCAAGTATTTAAACTGTCATATTCATGTATATGTCGTGTGTAATGGCTTATGTTTGCAAAATCAAGATAAAATATCTGTTTTCAGCTTGCAAAAACATACAAAATGCTGTTTTTACGTATATAAACTGTCATATTCATGTTTCTGTCGTGTATAACAGCTGTTTAGTAATAAAGTGATATGGACTGTATTTTATTTTTAATTTAAAGAATATTACTAAACATAGAATCGAAGGACCAGAGTGGTAAGAACGAAGACTGGTTCTATATATATATATATATATATATATATATATATATATATATATATATATATATATATATATATATATATATCGTGCACTGTGGCGGTAGGACTTAGGTGAAGAGTGTTGAATTCTTCAGCTGCTCTGACGGACTCTGAAGACCAGCCTTGGGAAGTCGCTGCTTTGACGGACTCTGAAGACCAGCCTTGGGAAGTCGCTAAATCGTTGCAGTACAGAAGAGATGCGGCAAGTCTATAGCTTGACGTCTTGTAGAATAATATAATAATCGGAGCACTTGCACTATTAAACGAAGCACTCGCAAAAGGTAGATTATATATGCAGAACGTTGTCTTCTTCCAGTAATTAACTGCCAGGATAGAGTCAAGTCTTACACTCTTCCAATAACAGTGAATATGCAGAATTGTACAGCAGACCACTCTGCTGCTATACGTTGTAAAGTGCAGGGTTAAATTGTAAAAATTCCAATATAATAATAAATTTAGATGTAGTTTATTTTCCGAAACATTTCATTTGTGTTCTTTTATTGATACACATAAAAAATAATTGTTGTTTACAAAAACATTCAAATATTTATAACAACAGAAACATAACAACATAATTTTATGGAGGTCTAGATTTCATCATTCTCCATAGCAATCTATATACATATACCAGTCTTTTAAAACGCGCAAACAACAGCTAATGTTGGTGAAAGCAAGATAAAAATTCTGTTTTAAGCGTGCAAAAGCATACAAAACACCGTTTTCAAGTATTTAAACTGTCATATTCATGTATATGTCGTGTGTAATGGCTTATGTTTGGAAAATCAAGATAAAAATGCTGTTTTAAGCATGCAAAAGCATACTAAACACCATTTTCAAGTATTTAAACTGTCATATTCATGTTTCTGTCGTGTATAATAGCTAATGTTGGTGAAAGCAAGACAAAAATGCTGTTTTAAGCATGCAAAAGCATACAAAACACCGTTTTCAAGTATTGAAACTGTTATATTCATGTATATGTCGTGCGTAATGGCTTATGTTTGCAAAAACAAAATAAAGTAGCTGTTTTCATCTTGCAAAAACATACAAAATGCTGTTTTCAAGTATTTACCCTGTTATATTCATGTTTCTGTCGTGTATAATAGCTAATGTTGGTGAAAGCAAGATAAAAATGCTGTTTTAAGCATGCAAAAGCATACAAAACACCGTTTTCAAGTATTTTAACTGTCTTATTCATGTATATGTCGTGTGTAATGGCTTATGTTTGCAAAATCAATATAAAATAGCTGTTTTCAGCTTGCAAAAACATACAAAATGTTGTTTTCCAGTATTTAAACTGTCATATTCATGTTTCTGTCGTGTATAATAGCTAATGTTGGTGAAAGCAAGAAAAAAATGCTGTTTTAAGCATGCAAAAGCATACAAAACACCGTTTTCAAGTATTTAAACTGTCATATTCATGTATATGTCGTGTGTAATGGCTTATGTTTGCAAAATCAAGTTAAAATATCTGTTTTCAGCTTGCAAAAACATACAAAATGCTGTTTTCAAGTATTTACACTGTCATATTCATGTTTCTGTCGTGTATAATAGCTAATGTTGGTGAAAGCAAGATAAAAATGCTGTTTTGAGCATGCAAAAGCATACAAAACACCGTTTTCAAGTATTTAAACGGTCATATTCATGTTTCTGTCGTGTACAATAGCTAATGTTGGTGAAAGCAAGACAAAAATGCTGTTTTAAGCATGCAAAAGCATACAAAACACCGTTTTCAAGTATATGAACTATCATATTCATGTATATGTCGTGTGTAATGGCTTATGTTTGGAAAATCAAGATAAAAATGCTGTTTTAAGCGTGCAAAAGCATACAAAACACCGTTTTCAAGTATTTAAACTGTCATTTTCATGTATATGTCGTGTGTAATGGCTTATGTTGCAAAATCAAGATAAAATAGCTGTCGTGTATAATAGCTAATGTTGGTGAAAGTAAGATAAAAATGCTGTTTTAAGCCTGCAAAAGCATACTAAACACCATTTTCAAGTATTTAAACTGTCATATTCATGTTTCTGTCGTGTATAATAGCTAATGTTGGTGAAAGCAAGACATAAATGCTGTTTTAAGCATGCAAAAGCATACAAAACACCGTTTTCAAGTATTTTAACTGTCTTATTCATGTATATGTCGTGTGTAATGGCTTATGTTTGCAAAATCAATATAAAATAGCTGTTTTCAGCTTGCAAAAACATACAAAATGTTGTTTTCAAGTATTTGAACTGTCATATTCATGTTTCTGTCGTGTACAATAGCTAATGTTGGTGAAAGCAAGACAAAAATGCTGTTTTAAGCATGCAAAAGCATACAAAACACCGTTTTCAAGTATTTGAACTATCATATTCATGTATATGTCGTGTGTAATGGCTTATGTTTGGAAAATCAAGATAAAAATGCTGTTTTAAGCATGCAAAAGCATACAAAACACCGTTTTCAAGTATTTAAACTGTCATATTCATGTTTCTGTCGTGTATAATTGCTAATGTTGGTGAAAGCAAGATAAAAATGCTGTTTTAAGCATGCAAAAGCATACAAAACACCGTTTTCAATTATTTAAACTGTCATATTCATGTATATGTCGTGTGTAATGGCTTATGTTTGCAAAATCAAGTTAAAATAGCTGTTTTCAGCTTGCAAAAACATACAAAATGCTGTTTTTAAGTATTTAAACTGTCATATTCATTTTTCTGTCGTGTATAATAGCTAATGTTGGTGAAAGCAAGATAAAAATGCTGTTTTAAGCATGCAAAAGCATACAAAACATCGTTTTCAAGTATTTAAACTGTCATATTCATGTATATGTCGTGTGTAACGGCTTATGTTTGCAAAATCAAGATAAAATAGCTGATTTAAGCTTGCAAAAACATACAAAATGCTGTTTTCAAGTATTTAAACTGTCATATTCATGTTTCTGTCGTGCATAATAGCTAATGTTGGTGAAAGCAAGATAAAAATGCTGTTTTAAGCATGCAAAAGCATACAAAACACAGTTTTCAATTATTTAAACTGTCATATTCATGTATATGTCGTGTATAATGGCTTATGTTTGCAAAATCAAGTTAAAATAGCTGTTTTCAGCTTGCAAAAACATACAAAATGCTGTTTTTAAGTATTTAAACTGTCATATTCATGTTTCTGTCGTGTATAATAGCTAATGTTGGTGAAAGCAAGACAAAAATGCTGTTTTAAGCATGCAAAAGCATACAAAGCACCGTTTTCAAGTATTGAAACTGTTATATTCATGTATATGTCGTGCGTAATGGCTTATGTTTGCAAAATCAAAATAAAGTAGCTGTTTTCAGCTTGCAAAAACATACAAAATGCTGTTTTCAAGTATTTACCCTGTTATATTCATGTTTCTGTCGTGTATAATAGCTAATGTTGGTGAAAGCAAGATAAAAATGCTGTTTTAAGCATGCAAAAGCATAAAAAACACCGTTTTCAAGTATTTTAACTGCCTTATTCATGTATATGTCGTGTGTAATGGCTTATGTTTGCAAAATCAATATAAAATAGATGTTTTCAGCTTGCAAAAACATACAAAATGTTGTTTTCAAGTATTTAAACTGTCATATTCATGTTTCTGTCGTGTATAATAGCTAATGTTGGTGAAAGCAAGATAAAAATGCTGTTTTAAGCATGCAAAAGCATACAAAACACCGTTTTCAAGTATTTAAACTGTCATATTCATGTATATGTCGTGTGTAATGGCTTATGTTTGCAAAATCAAGTTAAAATATCTGTTTTCAGCTTGCAAAAACATACAAAATGCTGTTTTCAAGTATTTAAACTGTCATATTCAAGTTTCTGTCGTGTATAATAGCTAATGTTGGTGAAAGCAAGATAAAAATGCTGTTTTGAGCATGCAAAAGCATACAAAACACCGTTTTCAAGTATTTAAACGGTCATATTCATGTTTCTGTCGTGTATAATAGCTAATGTTGGTGAAAGCAAGACAAAAATGCTGTTTTAAGCATGCAAAAGCATACAAAACACCGTTTTCAAGTATTTAAACTGTCATATTCATGTATATGTCGAGTGTAATGGCTTATGTTTGCAAAATCAAGATAAAATAGCTGTTTTCAGCACGCAAAAACTTACAAAATACTGTTTTCAAGTATTTAAACTGTCATATTCATGTTTCTGTCGTGTATAATAGCTAATGTTGGTGAAAGCAAGATAAAAATGCTGTTTTAAGCATGCAAAAGCATTCTAAACACCATTTTCAAGTATTTAAACTGTCATATTCATGTTTCTGTCGTGTACAATAGCTAATGTTGGTGAAAGCAAGACAAAAATGCTGTTTTAAGCATGCAAAAGCATACAAAACACCGTTTTCAAGTATTTGAACTATCATATTCATGTATATGTCGTGTGTAACGGCTTATGTTTGCAAAATCAAGATAAAATAGCTGATTTAAGCTTGCAAAAACATACAAAATGCTGTTTTCAAGTATTTAAACTGTCATATTAATGTTTCTGTCGTGCATAATAGCTAATGTTGGTGAAAGCAAGATAAAAATGCTGTTTTAAGCATGCAAAAGCATACAAAACACAGTTTTCAATTATTTAAACTGTCATATTCATGTATATGTCGTGTGTAATGGCTTATGTTTGCAAAATCAAGTTAAAATAGCTGTTTTCAGCTTGCAAAAACATACAAAATGCTGTTTTTAAGTATTTAAACTGTCATATTCATTTTTCTGTCGTGTATAATAGCTAATGTTGGTGAAAGCAAGATAAAAATGCTGTTTTAAGCATGCAAAAGCATACATAACATCGTTTTCAAGTATTTAAACTGTCATATTCATGTATATGTCGTGTGTAACGGCTTATGTTTGCAAAATCAAGATAAAATAGCTGATTTAAGCTTGCAAAAACATACAAAATGCTGTTTTCAAGTATTTAAACTGTCATATTAATGTTTCTGTCGTGCATAATAGCTAATGTTGGTGAAAGCAAGATAAAAATGCTGTTTTAAGCATGCAAAAGCATACAAAACACAGTTTTCAATTATTTAAACTGTCATATTCATGTATATGTCGTGTATAATGGCTTATGTTCGCAAAATCAAGTTAAAATAGCTGTTTTCAGCTTGCAAAAACATACAAAATGCTGTTTTTAAGTATTTAAACTGTCATATTCATGTTTCTGTCGTGTATAATAGCTAATGTTGGTGAAAGCAAGACAAAAATGCTGTTTTAAGCATGCAAAAGCATACAAAGCACCGTTTTCAAGTATTGAAACTGTTATATTCATGTATATGTCGTGCGTAATGGCTTATGTTTGCAAATTCAAGATAAAATAGCTGTTTTAAGCTTGCAAAAACATACAAAATGCTGTTTTCAAGTATTTTAACTGTCATATTCATGTTTCTGTCGTGTATAATAGCTAATGTTGGTGAAAGCAAGATAAAAATGCTGTTTTAAGCGTGCAAAAGCATACAAAACACCATTTTCAAGTATTTAAACTGTCATATTCAAGTTTCTGTCGTGTATAATTGCTAATGTTGGTGAAAGCTAGATAAAAATGCTGTTTTAAGTATGCAAAAGCATACAAAACATCGTTTTGAAGTATTTAAACTGTCATATTCATGTATATGTCGTGTGTAATGGCTTATGTTTGCAAAATCAAGATAATATAGCTGTTTTCAGCTTGCAAAAACATACAAAATGCTGTTTTCAAGTATTTTAACTGTCATATTCATGTTTCTGTCGTGTATAATAGCTAATGTTGGTGAAAGCAAGATAAAAATGCTGTTTTAAGCGTGCAAAAGCATACAAAACACCATTTTCAAGTATTTAAACTGTCATATTCATGTATATGTCGGGTGTAATGGCTTATGTTTGCAAATTCAAGATAAAATAGCTGTTTTAAGCTTGCAAAAACATACAAAATGCTGTTTTCAAGTATTTAAACTGTCATATTCATATTTCTGTCATGTATAATAGCTAATGTTGGTGAAAGCAAGAAAAAATGCTGTTTTAAGCATGCAAAAGCATACAAAACACGGTTTTCAAGTATTTAAACTGTCATATTCATGTATATGTCGTGTGTAATGGCTTATGTTTGCAAAATCAAGATAAAATAGCTGTTTTCAGCTTGCAAAAGCATACAAAACACCGTTTTCAAGTATTTAAACTGTCATATTCATGTTTCTGTCGTGTATAATAGCTAATGTTGGTGAAAGCAAGACAAAAATGCTGTTTTAAGCATGCAAAAGCATACAAAACACCGTTTTCAAGTATTTAAACTGTCATATTTATGTATATGTCGTGTGTAATGGCTTATGTTTGCAAAATCAAGATAAAATAGCTGTTTTCAGCACGCAAAAACTTACAAAATGCTGTTTTCAAGTATTTAAACTGTCATATTCATGTTTCTGTCGTGTATAATAGCTAATGTTGGTGAAAGCAAGATAAAAATGCTGTTTTAAGCATGCAAAAGCATTCTAAACACCATTTTCAAGTATTTAAACTGTCATATTCATGTTTCTGTCGTGTATAATAGCTAATGTTGGTGAAAGCAAGACAAAAATGCTGTTCTAAGCATGCAAAAGCATACAAAACACCGTTTTCAAGTATTTGAACTATCATATTCATGTATATGTCGTGTGTAATGGCTTATGTTTGGAAATCAAGATAAAAATGCTGTTTTAAGCATGCAAAAGCATACAAAACACCGTTTTCAAGTATTTAAACTGTCATATTCATGTTTCTGTCGTGTATAATAGCTAATGTTGGTGAAAGCAAGATAAAAATGCTGTTTTAAGCATGCAAATGCATACAAAACACCGTTTTCAAGTATTTAAACTGTCATATTCATGTATATGTCGTGTGTTATGGCTTATGTTTGCAAAATCAAGATAAAATAGCTGTTTTAAGCTTGCAAAAACATACAAAATGCTGTTTTCAAGTATTTAAACTGTCATATTCATGTTTCTGTCGTGCATAATAGCTAATGTTGGTGAAAGCAAGATAAAATGCTGTTTTAAGCATGCAAAAGCATACAAAACACCGTTTCAAGTATTTAAACTGCCATATTCATGTGTAAGTCGTGTGTAATGGCTTATTTTGCAAAATCAAGATAAAATAGCTGTTTTCAGCTTGCAAAAACACACAAAATGCTGTTTTCAAGTATTTAAACTGTCATATTCATGTTTCTGTCGTGTATAATAGCTAATGTTGGTAAAAGCAAGATAAAAATGCTGTTTTAAGCATGAAAAAGCATACAAAACACCGTTTTCAAGTATTTTAATTGTCATATTCATGTTTTTGTCGTGTATAATAGCTAATTTTGGTGAAAGCAAGATAAAAATGCTGTTTTAAGCATGCAAAAGCATACAAAACACCGTGAAAATCAAGATAAAAATGCTGTTTTAAGCATGCAAAAGCGTACAAAACACCGTTTTCAAGTATTTTAACTGTCATATTCAGGTATATGTCGTGTGTAATGGCTTATGTTTGCAAAATCAAGATAAAATAGCTGTTTATAGCTTGCAAAAACATACAAAATGCTTTTTTCAAGTTTCTAAACAGTCATATTCATGTTTCTGTCGTGTATAATAGCTAATGTTGGTGAAAGCAAGATAAAAATGCTGTTTTAAGCGTACAAAAGCATACAAAACACCGTTTTCAAGTATTTAAACTGTCATATTCATGTATATGTCGTGTGTAATGGCTTATGTTTGCAAAATCAAGATAAAATAGCTGTTTTCAGCTTGCAAAAACATACAAAATGCTGTTTTCATGTATTTAAACTGTCATATTCATGTTTCTGTCGTGTATAATAGCTAATGTTGGTGAAAGCAAGATAAAAATGCTGTTTTAAGCATGCAAAAGCATACAAAACACCGTTTTCAAGTATATAAACTGTCATATTCATGTGTCTGTCGTGTATAATAGTTAATGTTGGTGAAAGCAAGACAAAAATGCTGTTTTAAGCATGCAAAAGCATACAGAACACCGTTTTCAAGTATTTTAATTGTCATATTCATGTTTCTGTCGTGTATAATAGCTAATGTTGGTGAAAGCAAGATAAAAATGCTGTTTTAAGCATACAAAAGCATACAAAACACTGTTTTCAAGAATTTAAACTGTCATATTCATGTACATGTCGTGTGTAATGGCTTATGTTTGCAAAATCAAGATAAAATATCTGTTTTCAGCTTGCAAAAACATACAAAATGCTGTTTTCAAGTACATAAACTGTCATATTCATGTTTCTGTCGTGTATAATAGCTAATGTTGGTGAAAGCAAGATAAAAATGCTGTTTTAAGCGTGCAAAAGCATACAAAACACCGTTTTCAAGTATTTAAACTGTAATATTCATGTATATGTCGTGTGTAATGGCTTATGTTTGCAAAATCAAGATAAAATAGCTGTTTTCAGCTTGCAAAAACATACAAAATGCTATTTTCAAGTATTTAAACTCTCATATTCATGTTTCTGTCGTGTATAATAGCTAATGTTGGTGAAAGCAAGATAAAAACGCTTTTTTAAGCATGCAAGAGCAAACAAAACACCGTTTTCAAGTATTAAAACTGTCATATTCAAGTATATGTCGTGTGTAATGGCTTATGTTTGCAAAATCAAGATAAAATTGCTGTTTTCAGCTTGCAAAAACATACAAAATGCTGTTTTCAAGTATTTAAACTCTCATATTCATGTTTCTGTCGTGTATAATAGCTAATGTTGGTGAAAGCAAGATAAAAACGCTGTTTTAAGCATGCAAGAGCAAACAAAACACCGTTTTCAAGTATTTAAACTGTCATATTCATGTACAAATCGTATGTAATGGCTTATGTTTGCAAAATCAAGATAAATTATCTGTTTTCAGCTTGCGAAAACATACAAAATGCTGTTTTCAAGTATATAAACTGTCATATTCGTGTTTCTGTCGTGTATAATAGCTAATGTTGGTGAAAGCAAGATAAAAATGCTGTTTTAAGCGAGCAAAAGCATACAAAACATCGTTTTCAAGTATTTAAACTGTCATATTCATGTATATGTCGTTTGTTATGGCTTATGTTTGCAAAATCAAGATAAAATAGCTGTTTTCAGCTTGCAAAAACATACAAAATGCTGTTTTCAAGTATTTAAACTGTCATATTTATGTTTCTGTCATGTATAATAGCTAACGTTGGTGAAAGCAAGATAAAAATGCTGTTTTAAGCATGCAAAAGCATACAAAACACCGTTTTGAAGTATTTAAACTGTCATATTCATGTTTCTGTCGTGTATAATAGCTAATGCTGGTGAAAGCAAGACAAAAATGCTATTTTAAGCATGCAAAAGCATACAAAACACCGTTTTCAAGTATTTAAACTATCATATTCATGTATATGTCGTGTGTAATGGCTTATGTTTGGAAAATCAAGATAAAAATGCTGTTTTAAGCATGCAAAAGCATACAAAACACCGTTTTCAAGTATTTAAACTGTCATATTCATGTTTCTGTCGTGTATAATAGCTAATGTTGGTGAAAGCAAGATAAAAATGCTGTTTTAAGCATGCAAAAGCATACAAAACACCGTTTTCAAGTATTTAAACTGTCATATTCATGTATATGTCGTGTTTAATGGCTTATGTTGCAAAATCAAGATAAAATAGCTGTCGTGTATAATAGCTAATGTTGGTGAAAGCAAGATATAAATTTGCTGTTTTAAGCATGCAAAAGCATACAAAACATCGTTTTCAAGTATTTAAACTGTTATATTCATGTATATGTCGTGCGTAATCGCTTATGTTTGCAAAATCAAAATAAAATAGCTGTTTTCACTTTGCAAAAACATACAAAATGCTGTTTTCCAGTATTTAGACTGTTATATTCATGTTTCTGTCGTGTATAATAGCTAATGTTGGTGAAAGCAAGATAAAAATGCTGTTTTAAGCATGCAAAAGCATACAAAACACTGTTTTCAAGTATTTAAACTGTCATATTCATGTATATGTCGTGTGTAATGGCTTATGTTGCAAAATCAAGATAAAATAGCTGTCGTGTATAATAGCTAATTTTGGTGAAAGCAAGATAAAAATGCTGTTATAAGCATGCAAAAGCATACAAAACACCGTTTTCAAGTATTTAAACTGTCATATTCATGTATATGTCGTGTGTAATGGCTTATGTTTGCAAAATCAAGATAAAATAGCTGTTTTCTGCTTGCAAAAACATACAAAATGCTGTTTTTAAGTATTTAAATTGTCATATTCATGTTTCTGTCGTGTATAATAGCTAATGTTGGTGAAAGCAAGATAAAAATGCTGTTTTAAGCATGCAAAAGCATACAAAACACCGTTTTCAAGTATTTAAACAGTCATATTCATGTATATGTCGTGTGTAATGGCTTATGTTTGCAAAATCAAGATAAAATAGCTGTTTTCAGCTTGCAAAAATATACAAAATGCTGTTTTCAAGTATTTAAACTGTCATATTCATATTTCTGTCATGTATAATAGCTAAAGTTGCTGAAAGCAAGAAAAAATGCTGTTTTAAGCATGCAAAAGCATACAAAACACGGTTTTCAAGTATTTAAACTGTCATATTCATGTATATGTCGTGTGTAATGGCTTATGTTTGCAAAATCAAGATAAAATAGCTGTTTTCAGCTTGCAAAAACATACAAAATGCTGTTTTCAAGTATTTAAACTGTCATATTCATGTTTCTGTCGTGTATAATAGCTAATGTTGGTGAAAGCAAGATAAAAATGCTGTTTTGAGCATGCAAAAGCATACAAAACACCGTTTTCAAGTATTTAAACTGTCATATTCATGTATATGTCGTGTGTAATGGCTTATGTTTGCAAAATCAAAATAAAATAGCTGTTTTCAGCTTGCAAAAACTTACAAAATGCTGTTTTCCAGTATTTAAACTGTTATATTCATGTTTCTGTCGTGTATAATAGCTAATGTTGGTAAAAGCAAGATAAAAATGCTGTTTTAAGCATGCAAAAACATATAAAACACCGTTTTCAAGTATTTAAACTGTCATATTCATGTTTCTGTCATGTATAATAGCTAATGTTGGTGAAAGCAAGATAAAACTGCTGTTTTAAGCGTGCAAAAGCAATCAAAACACCGTTTTCAAGTATTTAAACTGTCATATTCATGTATATGTCGTGCGTAATGGCTTATGTTTGCAAAATCAACATAAAATAGCTGTTTTCAGTTTGCAAAAACATACATAATTCTGTTTTCAAGTATTTAAACTGTCATATTCATGTTTCTGTCGTGTATAATAGCTAATGTTGGTGAAAGCAAGATAAAAATGCTGTTTTAAGCATGCAAAACATACAAAACACCGTTTTCAAGTATTTAAACTATCATATTCATGTTTCTGTCGTGCATAATAGCTAATGTTGGTGAAAGCAAGATAAAAATGCTGTTTTAAGCATGCAAAAGCATACAAAACACCGTTTTCAAGTATTTAAACTGTCATATTCATGTATATGTCGTGTGTAATGGCTTATGTTTGCAAAATCAAGATAAAATAGCTGTTTTCAGCTTGCAAAAACATACAAAATGCTGTTTACAAGTATTTAAACTGTCATATTCATGTTTCTGTCGTGTATAATAGCTAATGCTGGTGAAAGCAAGACAAAAATGCTGTTATAAGCATGCAAAAGCATACAAAACACCGTTTTCAAGTATTTAAACTGTCATATTCATGTATATGTCGTGTGTAATGGCTTATGTTTGCAAAATCAAGATAAAATAGCTGTTTTCTGCTTGCAAAAACATACAAAATGCTGTTATTAAGTATTTAAATTGTCATATTCATGTTTCTAATAATATAATAATAATAATAAATTTATTAAATATTAGCAAGTACAGCGAAAAGGTACAGTGCTAGTAGTTACAAAAGATTATAGATAACAAAAAAGACATGTTAAAGTAACAAATGTTTTTTTAGTTTTTTCTTAAATTCTATTGCATTTACAGAGTTTTTTATGTCTGCATGTAGACTATTATATTTTATGAAGCCCTCGTAGAATACATAGCCTTTAGTTCTTGTATTACCTAAGTTTTGAACATGAATTTGTTCCTTACCTCTGGTGTTATAATTATGTATATCCACATTTGCTGTTACAGTATTTTTGAAATAATTCGGTCCAATATTATTTACAATTTTAAATATAAAATTTAACACATTTAAATCAATAAGCTTTTCAACATTTAACCAGTTTAGTCTATGTAACATGTCACTTATGCTAGTATAGCGATTACAACTAAGGATACATCTCATACATTTGTTTTGCAG
>CAWWDY010002715.1:0-88291 GCA_963942605.1 Poecilus cupreus | reverse complement strand
ATGTATATGTCGTGTGTAATGGCTTATGTTTGCAAAATCAAGATAAAATAGCTGTTTTCAGCTTGCAAAAATATACAAAATGCTGTTTTCAAGTATTTAAACTGTCATATTCATGTTTTTGTCTTGTATAATAGCTAATGTTGGTGAAAGCAAGATAAAAATGCAGTTTTAAGCATGCAAAAGCATACAAAACACCGTTTTCAAGTATTTAAACTGTCATATTCATGTATATGTCGTGTGTAATGGCTTATGTTTGCAAAATCAAGATAAAATAGCTGTTTTCAACTTGCAAAGCATACAAAATGCTGTTTTTAAGTATTTAAACTGTCATATTTATGTTTCTACCGTGTATAATAGCTAATGTTGGTGAAAGCAAGATAAAAATGCTGTTTTAAGCATGCAAAAGAATACAGAATTCCGTTTTGAAGTATTTATACTGTCATATTCATGTATATGTCGTGTGTTATGGCTTATGTTTGCAAAATCAAGATAAAATAGCTGTTTTCAGCTTGCAAAAACATACAAAATGCTGTTTTCATGTATTTAAACTGTCATATTTATGTTTCTGTCGTGTATAATAGCTAATATTGGTGAAAGCAAGATAAAAATGCTGTTTAAGCATACAAAAGCATACAAAACACCGTTTTCAAGTATTTAAACTGTCATATTCATGTATATGTCATGTGTAATGGCTTATGTTTGCAAAATCAAGATAAAATAGCTGTTTTCAGCTTGCAAAAACATACAAAATGCTGTTTTCAGGTATTTAAACTGTCATATTCATGTTTCTGTCGTGTATAATAGCTAATGTTGGTGAAAGCAAGATAAAAATGCTGTTTTAAGCATGCAAAAGCATACAAAACACCGTTTTTAAGTATTTAAACTGTCATATTCATGTTTCTGGCGTGCATAATAGCTAATGTTGGTGAAAGCTAGATAAAAATGCTGTTTTAAGCATGCAAAAGCATACAAAACACCGTTTTCAAGTATTTAAACTGTCATATTCATGTATATGTCGTGTGTAATGGCTTATGTTTGCAAAATCAAGATAAAATAGCTGTTTTCAGCTTGCAAAAACATACAAAATGCTGTTTTTAAATTTTTAAACTGCCATATTCATGTTTCTATCATGTATAATAGCTAATGTTGTTGAAAGCAAGATAAAAATGCTGTTTTAAGCATGCAAAAGCATACAGAATACCGTTTTGAAGTATTTAAACTGTCATATTCATGTATATGTCGTGTGTTATGGCTTATGTTTGCAAAATCAAGATAAAATAGCTGTTTTCAGCTTGCAAAAACATACAAAATGCTGTTTTCAAGTATTTAAACTGTCATATTCATGTTTCTGTCGTGTATAATAGCTAATATTGGTGAAAGCAAGATAAAAATGCTGTTTAAGCATACAAAAGCATACAAAACACCGTTTTCAAGTATTTAAACTGTCATATTCATGTATATGTCGTGTGTAATGGCTTGTGTTTGCAAAATCAAGATAAAATAGCTGTTTTCAGCTTGCAAAAACATACAAAATGCTGTTTTCAGGTATTTAAACCGTCATATTCATGTTTCTGTCGTGTATAATAGCTAATGTTGGTGAAAGCAAGATAAAAATGCTGTTTTAAGCATGCAAAAGCAAACAAAACACCGTTTTCAAGTATTTAAACTGTCATATTCATGTATATGTCGTGTGTAATGGCTTATGTTTGCAAAATCATGATAAAATAGCTGTTTTCAGCTTGCAAAAACATACAAAATGCTGTTTTCAGGTATTTAAACGGTCATATTCATGTTTCTGTCGTGTATAATAGCTAATGTTGGTGAAAGCAAGATAAAAATGCTGTTTTAAGCATGCAAAATCATACAAAACACCTTTTTCAAGTATTTAAACTGTCATATTCATGTATATGTCGTGTGTAATGGCTTATGTTTGCAAAATCAAGATAAAATAGCTGTATTTAGCTTGCAAAAACATACAAAATGCTGTTTTCAGGTATTTAAACTGTCATATTCATGTTTCTGTCGTGTATAATAGCTAATGTTGGTGAAAGCAAGATAAAAATGCTGTTTTAAGCATGCAAAAGCATACAAAACACCGCTTTCAAGTATTAAAACTGTCATATTCATGTATATGTCGTGTGTAATGGCTTATGTTTGCAAAATCAAGATAAAATAGCTGTTTTCAGCTTGCAAAAACATACAAAATACTGTTTTCAAGTATTTAAACTGTCATAATCATGTTTCTGTCGTGTATAATAGCTAATGTTGGTGAAAGCAAGATAAAAATTCTGTTTTAAGCATGCAAAAGCATACAAAACACCGTTTTCAAGTATTTAAACTGTCATATTCAGGTTTCTGTCGTGTATAATAGCTAATGTTGGTGAAAACAAGATAAAAATGCTGTTTTAAGCATGCAAAAGCATACAAAACACCGTTTTCAAGTATTTAAACTGTCATATTCATGTATATGTCGTGTGTAATGGCTTATGTTTGCAAAATCAAGATAAAATAGCTGTTTTCAGCTTGCAAAAACATACAAAATGCTATTTTCAGGTATTTAAACTCTCATATTTATGTTTCTGTCGTGTATAATAGCTAATGTTGGTGAAAGCAAAATTAAAATGCTGTTTAATCATACAAAAGCATATAAAACACCGTTTTCAAGTATTTAAATTGTCATATTCATGTTTCTGTCGTGTACAATAGCTAATAGTGGTGAAAGCAAGATAAAAATTCTATTTTAAGCATGCAGTAGCAAACAAAACACCGTTTTAAAGTATTTAAACTGTCATATTCATGTATATGTCGTGTGTAATGGTTTTTGTTTGCAAAATCAAGATGAAATAGCTGTTTTCAGCTTGCAAAAACATACAAAATGCTGTTTTCAAGTTTTAAACTGTCATATTCATGTTTCTGTCTTGTATAATAGCTAATGTTGGTAAAAGCAAGATAAAAATGCTGTTTCAAGCATGCAAAAGGATACAAAACACCGTTTTCAAGTATTTAAACCGTCATATTCATGTTTCTGTCGTGCATAATAGCTAATGTTGGTGAAAGCTAGATAAAAATGCTGTTTTAAGCATGCAAAAGCATACAAAACACCGTTTTCAAGTATTTATACTGTCATATTCATGTATATGTCGTGTGTAATGGCTTATGTTTGCAAAATCAAGATAAAAAAGCTGTTTTCAGCTTGCAAATACATACAAAATGCTGTTTTCAAGTATATAGACCGTCATAATCATGTTTCTGTCGTGTATAATAACTAATGTTGGTGAAAGCAAGATAAAAATGTTGTTTTAAGCATACAAAAGCAAACAAAACACCGTTTTTAGGTATTTAAACTGTCATATTCATGTATATGTCGTGTGTAATGGCTTATGTTTGTAAATTCAAGATAATATAGCTGTTTTCAGCTTGCAAAAACATACAAAATGCTGTTTTCAAGTATTTAAACTGTCATATTCATGTTTCTGTCTTGTAAAATAGCTAATGTTGGTGAAAGCAAGATAAAAATGCTGTTTTAAGCATGCAAAAGCATACAAAACAACGTTTTCAAGAATTTAAACTGTCATATTCATGTTTCTGTCGTGCATAATAGCTAATGTTGGTGAAAGCTATATAAAAATGCTGTTTAAAAATGCAAAAGCATACAAAACACCGTTTTCAAGTATTTAAACTGTCATATTCATGTATATGTCGTGTGTAATGGCTTGTTTGCAAAATCAAGATAAAAAAGCTGTTTTCAGCTTGCAAAAACATACAAAATGCTGTTTTCAGGTATTTAAACTGTCATATTCATGTTTCTGTCGTGTATAATAGCTAATGTTGGTGAAAGCAAGATAAAAATGCTGTTTAAGCATACAAAAGCATATAAAACACCGTTTTCAAGTATTTAAACTGTCATATTCATGTATATGTCGTGTGTAATGGCTTATGATTGCAAAATCAAGATAAAAAAGCTGTTTTCAGCTTGCAAATACATACAAAATGCTGTTTTCCAGTATTTAAACTGTCATATTCATGTTTCTGTCGTGTATAGTAGCTAATGTTGGTGAAAGCAAGATAAAAATGCTGTTTTAAGCATGCAAAAGCATACTAAACACCGTTATCAAGTATTTAAACTGTCATATTAATGTTTCTGTCGTGTTTAATAGCTAATGTTGGTGAAAGCAAGATAAAAATGTTGCTTTAAGCATACAAAAGCAAACAAAACACCGTTTTTAAGTATTTAAACTGTCATATTCATGTATATGTCGTGTGTAATGGCTTATGTTTGCAAAATCAAGATAAAATAGCTGTTTTCAGCTTGCAAAAACATACAAAATGCTGTTTTTAAGTATTTAAACTGTCATATTCATGTTTCTATCGTGTATAATTGCTAATGTTGGTGAAAGCAAGATAAAATTGCTGTTTTAAGCATGCAAAAGCATACAGAATACCGTTTTGAAGTATTTAAACTGTCATATTTATGTATTTGTCGTGTGTAATGGCTTATGTTTGCAAAATCAAGATAAAATAGCTATTTTCAGCTTGCAAAAATATACAAAATGCTATTTCAAGTATTTAAACTGTCATATTAATGTTTCTGACGTGTATAATAGCTAATGTTGGTGAAAGCAAGATAAAAATTCTGCTTTAAGCATGCAAAAGTATACAAAACACCGTTTTCAAGTATTTAAACTGTCATATTCATGTTTCTGTCGTGTATAATAGCTAATGTTGGTGAAAACAAGATAAAAATGCTGTTTTAAGCATGCAAAACATACAGAACACCGTTTTCAAGTATTTAAACTGTCATATTTATGTATATGTCGTGTGTAATGGCTTATGTTTGCAAAATCAAGATAAAATAGCTGTTTTCAGCTTGCAAAAACATACAAAATGCTATTTTCAGGTATTTAAACTGTCATATTCAGGTTTCTGTCGTGTATAATAGCTAATGTTGTTGAAAGCAAGATAAAAATGCTGTTTTAAGCATGCAAAAGCATACAGAATACCGTTTTGAAGTATTTAAACTGTCATATTCATGTATATGTCGTGTGTAATGGCTTATGTTTGCAAAATCAAGATAAAATAGCTGTTTTCAGCTTGCAAAAACATACAAAATGATGTTTTCAAGTATTTAAACTGCCATATTCATGTTTCTGTCGTGTATAATAGCTAATGTTGGTGAAAGCAAGATAAAAATGCTGTTTAAGCATACAAAAGCAAACAAAACACCGTTTTCAAGTATTTAAACTGTCATATTCATGTATATGTTGTGTGTAATGGCTTATGTTTGCAAAATCAAGATAAAATAGCTGTTTTCAGCTTGCAAAAACATACAAAATGCTGTTTTCAGGTATTTAAACTGTCATATTCATGTTTCTGTCGTGTATATTAGCTAATGTTGGTGAAAGCAAGATAAAAATGCTGTTTTAAGCATGCAAAAGCATACAAAACACCGTTTTCATGTATTTAAACTGTCATATTCATGTATATGTCGTGTGTAATGGCTTATGTTTGCAAAAACATACAAAATGCTGTTTTCAAGTATTTAAACTGTCATATTCATGTTTCTGTTGTGTATAATAGCTAATGTTGGTGAAAGCAAGATAAAAATGCTGTTTTAAGCATGCAAAAGCATACAAAACACCGTTTTCAAGTATTTAAATTGTCATATTTATGTTTCTGTCTTGTATAATAGCTAATATTGGTGAAAGCAAGAAAAAAATGCTGTTTTAAGCATGCAAGAGCAAACAAAACACCGTTTTCAAGTATTTAAACTGTTATATTCATGTATATGTCGTGTGTAATGGCTTTTGTTTGCAAAATCAAGATGAAATAGCTGTTTTCAGCTTGCAAAAACATACAAAATGCTGTTTTCAAGTTTTTAAACTGTCATATTCATGTTTCTGTCGTGTATAATAGCTAATGTTGGTGAAAGCTATATAAAAATGCTGTTTTAAGAATGCAAAAGCATACAAAACACCGTTTTCAAGTATTTAAACTGTCATATTCATGTTTCTGTCGTGCATAATAGCTAATGTTGGTGAAAGCTATATAAAAATGCTGTTTTAAGAATGCAAAAGCATACAAAACACCGTTTTCAAGTATTTAAACTGTCATAGTCATGTATATGTCGTGTGTAATGGCTTGTTTGCAAAATCAAGATAAAAAAGCTGTTTTCAGCTTGCAAAAACATACAAAATGCTGTTTTCAGGTATTTAAACTGTCATATTCTTGTTTCTGTCGTGTATAATAGCTAATGTTGGTGAAAGCAAGATAAAAATGCTGTTTAAGCATACAAAAGCATATAAAACACCGTTTTCAAGTATTTGAACTGTCATATTCATGTATATGTCGTGTGTAATGGCTTATGTTTGCAAAATCAAGATAAAAAAGCTGTTTTCAGCTTGCAAAAACATACAAAATGCTGTTTTCAAGTATTTAAACTGTCATATTCATGTTTTTGTCGTGTATAGTAGCTAATGTTGGTGAAAGCAAGATAAAAATGCTGTTTTAAGCATGCAAAAGCATACTAAACACCGTTTTCAAGTAATTAAACTGTCATATTCATGTTTCTGTCGTGTATAATAGCTAATGTTGGTGAAAACAAGATAAAAATGCTGTTTTAAGCATGCAAAAGCATACAAACACCGTTTTCAGGTATTTAAACTGTCATATTCATGTTTTTGTCGTGTATAGTAGCTAATGTTGGTGAAAGCTTTAACTTTAACTTTAACTTTATTTCTTTTATCCTGCGATACATGTACAATGCATATGGATGGCGTCAGTAATAAAATAATAATACATATACATATAAAGAATATTGTTAAATGTAGCTACACAAAATTAAATACTATATAATAACATAAATGTAAAGTAGTTTGGTGTTGCTGATCCCACCCGAGATATTAGGGAAATTCCTTAGAGAAAAAAAAAAATTATTGATTAAGTTTACAAAAGATTTCATCAATATTGTAAAAACAATTTTCTATTAAGTAAGTTTTTAAATGATATTTAAATAAACTGTATTTGGGTGTATTTACAATATCCTTAGGTAAAGCATTAAATATTTTAAGACCAAAAACATTTGGATTTTTAGTCGCTGCATTAGTTTTGACACATGGAATTCTGAACTGATCTTTTGATCTCGTGTTAAAAGAATGATAATTTTTATTAGTAGCAAAGTTATATTTGTTTTTATAAATAAATTTGCATATTTCTAAAATATAAAGACAAGGTAAAGTAAGCATTTCTAGTTGCTTAAATAACGGTTTGCAAGAGTGTTGGTTGTTAACTCCATAAATACATCTCACTGCGCGCTTTTGAGCAACAAAAACCTGAGAAGCCCATGATGAGGTGCCCCAAAGACAGATTCCGTACCGTAGCCGAGATTCAATTAAAGCAAAATATATCATGCGTAGTTGTGATATATTTAAATAAGTTTTGAAAAAACGTAGAGAGTAGCAAGAGCGATTCACAGAGGCAATGAGTGTTTCACAATGAGGACGCCATATGGAGAATTCATCAATTGTGATTCCCAGAAAAACCGTTTTGTGTGATTTATGCATTAACTGACCATTAACATGGATGTCTAAGTTTACAACATTTATGTTTTGGTAATTTCGAAAATGAATAAATGTGGTTTTCGATCCATTGAGATAAAGTTTATTTTCATTGAACCACTGTGTAAGTAGCTCCATGCTAGTCCTACATTTTTGTTTTACATCACTTACATTATTACCGGTGACTACGATAGAAGTGTCATCCGCATATTGTATGAGGGAAGAATCATTGTTAATAACATCAATTAGGTCGTTTACGTAAAGAATGAACAGAATTGGAGAGAGAACAGTACCTTGCGGTGATCCAATGTTGGTTTGCAGAGTATCTGACTGAACATTATGATACGAATTATTGTTTTTAAATTTTAAAGTAACAAACTGAGTTCTATTGCTTAAGAAGCTGCGCAGCCAGTCGAGTGAGGTACCTCTAATACCGTACGAGTTTAACTTATCTAATAGCCTTTCATGATCTAAGCAATCAAAGGCTTTAGATATGTCACAGAAAATGCCGATAACCGTTTGTTTATTATCAATTTGAGAAACAATTTTATCATACATGCAAGTAACAGTATCTGCAGTTGAAAGATTAGGCCTAAAGCCAAACTGATTTTTATTTAGAATGTTGTATCTGCTGATAAACGATTCCATTCTATCTAAAAAACAGTACTCCAGAATTTTTGAGAATATTGATGTCTGAGCAACTGGTCTATAATTATTTATATTATGTTTGTCCCCCTTTTTATATATAGGAGTGATTTTACTAATTTTGAGGCTGTCTGGAAATGTGCCGGTACTAAAAGATAAATTTATTATATACGTTAGTGGTTCGAGAATAAGGTGTAAGATTCGTCGAACAATGAAGCTGGGTACCTCATCGGGTCCTCCCGAGAATTTGTTTTTCAATTTTGAGATAATTAAAGTTAAGACACTTGTTTCATGAAAAGGAGTGAGAAAAAAGCTATTTAAATTGTGCTTTAAGACTTTATTTGGAATGTTATCATCCGGTATTAAATTGAGAGTATTTATTGGAGCCTGCTTAAAATGATTATTGAAAATATTAACTATATCATCCGGGGTTTCAATAGTTTCATTATTAAGTTTTATTTGTATACCATTAGCATCTTTAGTATTACTACATTGTGTTTGGTTTATAAAAGACCATAAACTTTTCGAGGGATTCCTTGATTCAATTATTTGTGATTGAATGAAGTTCCTTCTATTATTGTTAACTAGTTTATAATGTTTCTTTTTCATGTATAAATATAATGGTTTTAGTTGGTTGTTATTCTTTTGTAAAAGAAAAAGAGATTTTAAGTCTTTACTAGACCTCCTAATTTCATGGTTTACCCAGTTTTTAAGTTTTTTTCGATTGGAAAGTTGATATGGAAAACTAGTATTGAAAAACTGCAGAAATATGCAATGAAATTTGTCAAATGCAAGATAAAAATGCTGTTTTAAGCATGCAAAAGCATACAAAACACCGTTTTCAAGTATTTAAACTGTCATATTCATGTTTCTGTCGTGCATAATAGCTAATGTTGGTGAAAGCTATATAAAAATGCTGTTTTAAGAATGCAAAAGCATACAAAACACCGTTTTCAAGTATTTAAACTGTCATAGTCATGTATATGTCGTGTGTAATGGCTTGTTTGCAAAATCAAGATAAAAAAGCTGTTTTCAGCTTGCAAAAACATACAAAATGCTGTTTTCAAGTATTTAAACTGTCATATTCATGTTTTTGTCGTGTATAGTAGCTAATGTTGGTGAAAGCAAGATAAAAATGCTGTTTTAAGCATGCAAAAGCATACTAAACACCGTTTTCAAGTAATTAAACTGTCATATTCATGTTTCTGTCGTGTATAATAGCTAATGTTGGTGAAAACAAGATAAAAATGCTGTTTTAAGCATGCAAAAGCATACAAACACCGTTTTCAGGTATTTAAACTGTCATATTCATGTATATGTCGTGTGTAATTGCATATGTTTGCAAAATCAAGATAAAATAGCTGTTTTCAGCTTGCAAAAACATACAAAATGCTGTTTTCAGGTATTTAAACTGTCATATTCATGTTTCTGTCGTGTATAATAGCTAATGTTGGTGAAAGCAAGATAAAAATGCTGTTTTAAGCTTGCAAAAGCAAACAAAACACCGTTTTCAAGTATTTGAACTGTCATATTCATGTATATGTCGTGTGTAATGGCTTATGTTTGCAAAATCAAGATAAAATAGCTGTTTTCAGCTTGCAAAAACATACAAAATGCTGTTTTCAAGTATTTAAATTGTCATATTTATGTTTCTGTCGTGTACAATAGCTAATATTGGTAAAAGCAAGATAAAAATTCTATTTTAAGCATGCAGGAGCAAACAAAGCACCGTTTTCAAGTATTTAAACTGTCATATTCATGTATATGTCGTGTGTAATGGCTTTTGTTTGCAAAATCAAGATGAAATAGCTGTTTTCAGCTTGCAAAAACATACAAAATGCTGTTTTCAAGTTTTTGAACTGTCATATTCATGTTTCTGTCGTGCATATTAGCTAATGTTGGTGAAAGCTAGATAAAAATGCTGTTTTAAGCATGCAAAAGCATACAAAACACCGTTTTCAAGTATTTAAACTGTCATATTCATGTATATGTCGTGTTAATGGCTTATGTTTGCAAAATCAAGATAAAAAAGCTGTTTTCAGCTTGCAAATACATACAAATTGCTGTTTTCAAGTATATAAACCGTCATATTCATGTTTCTGTCGTGTATAATAGCTAATGTTGGTGAAAGCAATTTAAAAATGTTGTTTTAAGAATACAAAAACAAACAAAACACCGTTTTTAAGTATTTAAACTGTCATATTCATGTATATGTCGTGTGTAATGGCTTATGTTTGCAAAATCAAGATAAAATAGCTGTTTTTAGCTTGCAAAAACATACAAAATGCTGTTTTCAAGTATTTAAACTGTCATATTCATGTTTCTGTCTTGTATAGTAGCTAATGTTGGTGAAAGCAAGATAAAAATGCAGTTTTAAGCATACAAAAGCATACAAAACACCGTTTTCAAGTATTTAAACTGTCATATTCATGTATATGTCGTGTGTAATGGCTTATGTTTGCAAAATCAAGATAAAATAGCTGTTTTCAGCTTGCAAAAACATACAAAATGCTGTTTTTAAGTATTTAAACTGTCATATTCATGTTTCTATCGTGTATAATAGCTAATGTTGGTGAAAGCAAGATAAAAATGCTGTTTAAACATGCAAAAGCATACAGAATACCGTTTTGAAATATTTAAACTGTCATATTCATGTATATGTCGTGTGTAATGGCTTATGTTTGCAAAATCAAGATAAAATAGCTGTATTTAGCTTGCAAAAACATACAAAATGCTGTTTTCAGGTATTTAAACTGTCATATTCATGTTTCTGTCGTGTATAATAGCTAATGTTGGTGAAAGCAAGATAAAAATGCTGTTTTAAGCATGCAAAAGCATACAAAACACCGCTTTCAAGTATTTAAACTGTCATATTCATGTATATGTCGTGTGTAATGGCTTATGTTTGCAAAATCAAGATAAAATAGCTGTTTTCAGCTTGCAAAAACATACAAAATGCTGTTTTCAAGTATTTAAACTGTCATATTCATGTTTCTGTCATGTATAATAGCTAATGTTGGTGAACGCAATTTAAAAATGTTGTTTTAAGAATACAAAAACAAACAAAACACCGTTTTTAAGTATTTAAACTGTCATATTCATGTATATGTCGTGTGTAATGGCTTATGTTTGCAAAATCAAGATAAAATAGCTGTTTTCAGCTTGCAAAAACATACAAAATGATGTTTTCAAGTATTTAAACTGCCATATTCATGTTTCTGTCGTGTATAATAGCTAATGTTGGTGAAAGCAAGATAAAAATGCTGTTTAAGCATACAAAAGCAAACAAAACACCGTTTTCAAGTATTTAAACTGTCATATTCATGTATATGTTGTGTGTAATGGCTTATGTTTGCAAAATCAAGATAAAATAGCTGTTTTCAGCTTGCAAAAACATACAAAATGCTGTTTTCAGGTATTTAAACTGTCATATTCATGTTTCTGTCGTGTATATTAGCTAATGTTGGTGAAAGCAAGATAAAAATGCTGTTTTAAGCATGCAAAAGCATACAAAACACCGTTTTCATGTATTTAAACTGTCATATTCATGTATATGTCGTGTGTAATGGCTTATGTTTGCAAAAACATACAAAATGCTGTTTTCAAGTATTTAAACTGTCATATTCATGTTTCTGTTGTGTATAATAGCTAATGTTGGTGAAAGCAAGATAAAAATGCTGTTTTAAGCATGCAAAAGCATACAAAACACCGTTTTCAAGTATTTAAATTGTCATATTTATGTTTCTGTCTTGTATAATAGCTAATATTGGTGAAAGCAAGAAAAAAATGCTGTTTTAAGCATGCAAGAGCAAACAAAACACCGTTTTCAAGTATTTAAACTGTTATATTCATGTATATGTCGTGTGTAATGGCTTTTGTTTGCAAAATCAAGATGAAATAGCTGTTTTCAGCTTGCAAAAACATACAAAATGCTGTTTTCAAGTTTTTAAACTGTCATATTCATGTTTCTGTCGTGTATAATAGCTAATGTTGGTGAAAGCTATATAAAAATGCTGTTTTAAGAATGCAAAAGCATACAAAACACCGTTTTCAAGTATTTAAACTGTCATATTCATGTTTCTGTCGTGCATAATAGCTAATGTTGGTGAAAGCTATATAAAAATGCTGTTTTAAGAATGCAAAAGCATACAAAACACCGTTTTCAAGTATTTAAACTGTCATAGTCATGTATATGTCGTGTGTAATGGCTTGTTTGCAAAATCAAGATAAAAAAGCTGTTTTCAGCTTGCAAAAACATACAAAATGCTGTTTTCAGGTATTTAAACTGTCATATTCTTGTTTCTGTCGTGTATAATAGCTAATGTTGGTGAAAGCAAGATAAAAATGCTGTTTAAGCATACAAAAGCATATAAAACACCGTTTTCAAGTATTTGAACTGTCATATTCATGTATATGTCGTGTGTAATGGCTTATGTTTGCAAAATCAAGATAAAAAAGCTGTTTTCAGCTTGCAAATACATACAAAATGCTGTTTTCAAGTATTTAAACTGTCATATTCATGTTTTTGTCGTGTATAGTAGCTAATGTTGGTGAAAGCAAGATAAAAATGCTGTTTTAAGCATGCAAAAGCATACTAAACACCGTTTTCAAGTAATTAAACTGTCATATTCATGTTTCTGTCGTGTATAATAGCTAATGTTGGTGAAAACAAGATAAAAATGCTGTTTTAAGCATGCAAAAGCATACAAACACCGTTTTCAGGTATTTAAACTGTCATATTCATGTATATGTCGTGTGTAATTGCATATGTTTGCAAAATCAAGATAAAATAGCTGTTTTCAGCTTGCAAAAACATACAAAATGCTGTTTTCAGGTATTTAAACTGTCATATTCATGTTTCTGTCGTGTATAATAGCTAATGTTGGTGAAAGCAAGATAAAAATGCTGTTTTAAGCTTGCAAAAGCAAACAAAACACCGTTTTCAAGTATTTGAACTGTCATATTCATGTATATGTCGTGTGTAATGGCTTATGTTTGCAAAATCAAGATAAAATAGCTGTTTTCAGCTTGCAAAAACATACAAAATGCTGTTTTCAAGTATTTAAATTGTCATATTCATGTTTCTGTCGTGTACAATAGCTAATATTGGTAAAAGCAAGATAAAAATTCTATTTTAAGCATGCAGGAGCAAACAAAGCACCGTTTTCAAGTATTTAAACTGTCATATTCATGTATATGTCGTGTGTAATGGCTTTTGTTTGCAAAATCAAGATGAAATAGCTGTTTTCAGCTTGCAAAAACATACAAAATGCTGTTTTCAAGTTTTTGAACTGTCATATTCATGTTTCTGTCGTGCATATTAGCTAATGTTGGTGAAAGCTAGATAAAAATGCTGTTTTAAGCATGCAAAAGCATACAAAACACCGTTTTCAAGTATTTAAACTGTCATATTCATGTATATGTCGTGTTAATGGCTTATGTTTGCAAAATCAAGATAAAAAAGCTGTTTTCAGCTTGCAAATACATACAAATTGCTGTTTTCAAGTATATAAACCGTCATATTCATGTTTCTGTCGTGTATAATAGCTAATGTTGGTGAAAGCAATTTAAAAATGTTGTTTTAAGAATACAAAAACAAACAAAACACCGTTTTTAAGTATTTAAACTGTCATATTCATGTATATGTCGTGTGTAATGGCTTATGTTTGCAAATCAAGATAAAATAGCTGTTTTTAGCTTGCAAAAACATACAAAATGCTGTTTTCAAGTATTTAAACTGTCATATTCATGTTTCTGTCTTGTATAGTAGCTAATGTTGGTGAAAGCAAGATAAAAATGCAGTTTTAAGCATACAAAAGCATACAAAACACCGTTTTCAAGTATTTAAACTGTCATATTCATGTATATGTCGTGTGTAATGGCTTATGTTTGCAAAATCAAGATAAAATAGCTGTTTTCAGCTTGCAAAAACATACAAAATGCTGTTTTTAAGTATTTAAACTGTCATATTCATGTTTCTATCGTGTATAATAGCTAATGTTGGTGAAAGCAAGATAAAAATGCTGTTTAAACATGCAAAAGCATACAGAATACCGTTTTGAAATATTTAAACTGTCATATTCATGTATATGTCGTGTGTAATGGCTTATGTTGCAAAATCAAGATAAAATAGCTGTATTTAGCTTGCAAAAACATACAAAATGCTGTTTTCAGGTATTTAAACTGTCATATTCATGTTTCTGTCGTGTATAATAGCTAATGTTGGTGAAAGCAAGATAAAAATGCTGTTTTAAGCATGCAAAAGCATACAAAACACCGCTTTCAAGTATTTAAACGGTCATATTCATGTATATGTCGTGTGTAATGGCTTATGTTTGCAAAATCAAGATAAAATAGCTGTTTTCAGCTTGCAAAAACATACAAAATGCTGTTTTCAAGTATTTAAACTGTCATATTCATGTTTCTGTCATGTATAATAGCTAATGTTGGTGAAAGCAATTTAAAAATGTTGTTTTAAGAATACAAAAACAAACAAAACACCGTTTTTAAGTATTTAAACTGTCATATTCATGTATATGTCGTGTGTAATGGCTTATGTTTGCAAAATCAAGATAAAATAGCTGTTTTTAGCTTGCAAAAACATACAAAATGCTGTTTCAAGTATTTAAACTGTCATATTCATGTTTCTGTCTTGTATAGTAGCTAATGTTGGTGAAAGCAAGATAAAAATGCAGTTTTAAGCATACAAAAGCATACAAAACACCGTTTTCAAGTATTTAAACTGTCATATTCATGTATATGTCGTATGTAATGGCTTATGTTTGCAAAATCAAGATAAAATAGCTGTTTTCAGCTTGCAAAAACATACAAAATGCTGTTTTTAAGTATTTAAACTGTCATATTCATGTTTCTATCGTGTATAATAGCTAATGTTGGTGAAAGCAAGATAAAAATGCTGTTTAAACATGCAAAAGCATACAGAATACCGTTTTGAAATATTTAAACTGTCATATTCATGTATATGTCGTGTGTAATGGCTTATGTTTGCAAAATCAAGATAAAATAGCTGTATTTAGCTTGCAAAAACATACAAAATGCTGTTTTCAGGTATTTAAACTGTCAAATTCATGTTTCTGTCGTGTATAATAGCTAATGTTGGTGAAAGCAAGATAAAAATGCTGTTTTAAGCATGCAAAAGCATACAAAACACCGCTTTCAAGAATTTAAACTGTCATATTCATGTATATGTCGTGTGTAATGGCTTATGTTTACAAAATCAAGATAAAATAGCTGTTTTCAGCTTGCAAAAACATACAAAATGCTGTTTTCAAGTATTTAAACTGTCATATTCATGTTTCTGTCATGTATAATAGCTAATGTTGGTGAAAGCAAGATAAAAATTCTGTTTTAAGCATGCAAAAGCTTACAAAACACCGTTTTCAAGTATTTAAACTGTCATATTCATGTTTCTGTCGCGTATAATAGCTAATGTTGGTGAAAACAAGATAAAAATGCTGTTTTAAGCATGCAAAAGCATACAAAACACCGTTTTAAAGTATTTAAACTGTCATATTCATGTATATGTCGTGTGTAATGGCTTATGTTTGCAAAATCAAGATAAAATAGCTGTTTTCAGCTTGCAAAAACATACAAAATGCTATTTTCAGGTATTTAAACTCTCATATTTATGTTTCTGTCGTGTATAATAGCTAATGTTGGTGAAAGCAAAATTAAAATGCTGTTTAAGCATACAAAAGCATACAAAACACCGTTTTCAAGTATTTAAACTGTCATATTCATGTATATGTCGTGTGTAATGGCTTATGTTTGCAAAATCAAGATAAAATAGCTGTTTTCAGCTTGCAAAAACATACAAAATGCTATTTTCAGGTATTTAAACTGTCATATTCATGTTTCTGTCGTGTATAATAGCTAATGTTGTTGAAAGCAAAATAAAAATGCTGTTTTAAGCATGCAAAAGCATACAAAACACCGTTTTTAAGTATTTAAATTGTCATATTTATGTTTCTGTCATGTACAATAGCTAATATTGGTGAAAGCAAGATAAAAATTCTATTTTAAGCATGCAGTAGCAAACAAAACACCGTTTTAAAGTATTTAAACTGTCATATTCATGTATATGTCGTGTGTAATGGTTTTTGTTTGCAAAATCAAGATGAAATAGCTGTTTTCAGCTTGCAAAAACATACAAAATGCTGTTTTCAAGTTTTAAACTGTCATATTCATGTTTCTGTCTTGTATAATAGCTAATGTTGGTAAAAGCAAGATAAAAATGCTCTTTCAAGCATGCAAAAGCATACAAAACAACGTTTTCAAGAATTTAAACTGTCATATTCATGTTTCTGTCGTGCATAATAGCTAATGTTGGTGAAAGCTATATAAAAATGCTGTTTTAAGAATGCAAAAGCATACAAAACACCGTTTTCAAGTATTTAAACTGTCATATTCATGTATATGTCGTGTGTAATGGCTTGTTTGCAAAATCAAAATCAAAAAGCTGTTTTCAGCTTGCAAAAACATACAAAATGCTGTTTTCAGGTATTTAAACTGTCATATTCATGTTTCTGTCGTGTATAATAGCTAATGTTGGTGAAAGCAAGATAAAAATGCTGTTTAAGCATACAGAAGCATATAAAACACCGTTTTCAAGTATTTAAACTGTAATATTCATGTATATGTCGTGTGTAATGGCTTATGTTTGCAAAATCAAGATAAAAAAGCTGTTTTCAGCTTGCAAATACATACAAAATGCTGTTTTCCAGTATTTAAACTGTCATATTCATGTTTCTGTCGTGTATAGTAGCTAATGTTGGTGAAAGCAAGATAAAAATGCTGTTATAAGCATGCAAAAGCATACTAAACACCGTTTTTAAGTATTTAAATTGTCATATTCATGTTTCTGTCGTGTACAATAGCTAATATTGGTGAAAGCAAGATAAAAATTCTATTTTAAGCATGCAGTAGCAAACAAAACACCGTTTTAAAGAATTTAAACTGTCATATTCATGTATATGTCGTGTGTAATGGTTTTTGTTTGCAAAATCAAGATGAAATAGCTGTTTTCAGCTTGCAAAAACATACAAAATGGTGTTTTCAAGTTTTAAACTGTCATATTCATGTTTCTGTCTTGTATAATAGCTAATGTTGGTAAAAGCAAGATAAAAATGCTGTTTCAAGCATGCAAAAGCATACAAAACAACGTTTTCAAGAATTTAAACTGTCATATTCATGTTTCTGTCGTGCATAATAGCTAATGTTGGTGAAAGCTATATAAAAATGCTGTTTTAAGAATGCAAAAGCATACAAAACACCGTTTTCAAGTATTTAAACTGTCATATTCATGTATATGTCGTGTGTAATGGCTTGTTTGCAAAATCAAGATAAAAAAGCTGTTTTCAGCTTGCAAAAACATACAAAATGCTGTTTTCAGGTATTTAAACTGTCATATTCATGTTTCTGTCGTGTATAATAGCTAATGTTGGTGAAAGCAAGATAAAAATGCTGTTTAAGCATACAGAAGCATATAAAACACCGTTTTCAAGTATTTAAACTGTAATATTCATGTATATGTCGTGTGTAATGGCTTATGTTTGCAAAATCAAGATAAAAAAGCTGTTTTCAGCTTGCAAATACATACAAAATGCTGTTTTCCAGTATTTAAACTGTCATATTCATGTTTCTGTCGTGTATAGTAGCTAATGTTGGTGAAAGCAAGATAAAAATGCTGTTATAAGCATGCAAAAGCATACTAAACACCGTTTTCAAGTATTTAAACTGTCATATTCATGTTTCTGTCGTGTTTAATAGCTAACGTTGGTGAAAGCAAGATAAAAATGTTGCTTTAAACATACAAAAGCAAACAAAACACCGTTTTTAAGTATTTAAACTGTCATATTCATGTATATGTCGTGTGTAATGGCTTATGTTTGCAAAATCAAAATAAAACAGCTGTTTTCAGCTTGCAAAAACATACAAAATGCTGTTTTTAAGTATTTAAACTGTCATATTCATGTTTCTATCGTGTATAATAGCTAATGTTGGTGAAAGCAAGATAAAATTGCTGTTTTAAGCATGCAAAAGCATACAGAATACCGTTTTGAAGTATTTAAACTGTCATATTCATGTATTTGTCGTGTGTAATGGCTTATGTTTGCAAAATCAAGATAAAATAGCTATTTTCAGCTTGCAAAAATATACAAAATGCTGTTTTCAAGTATTTAAACTGTCATATTAATGTTTCTGACGTGTATAATAGCTAATGTTGGTGAAAGCAAGATAAAAATTCTGTTTTAAGCATGCAAAAGCATACAAAACACCGTTTTCAAGTATTTAAACTGTCATATTCATGTTTCTGTCGTGTATAATAGCTAATGTTGGTGAAAACAAGATAAAAATGCTGTTTTAAGCATGCAAAACATACAGAACACCGTTTTCAAGTAATTAAACTGTCATATTTATGTATATGTCGTGAGTAATGGCTTATGTTTGCAAAATCAAGATAAAATAGCTGTTTTCAGCTTGCAAAAACATACAAAATGCTATTTTCAGGTATTTAAACTGTCATATTCATGTTTCTGTCGTGTATAATAGCTAATGTTGGTGAAAGCAAGATAAAAATGCTGTTTAAGCATACAAAAGCATATAAAACACCGTTTTCAATTATTTAAACTGTCATATTCATGTATATGTCGTGTGTAATGGCTTATGTTTGCAAAATCAAGATAAAACAGCTGTTTTCAGCTTGCAAAAACATACAAAATGCTGTTTTCAAGTATTTAAATTGTCATATTCATGTTTCTGTCGTGTACAATAGCTAATATTGGTGTAAGCAAGATAAAAATTCTATTTTAAGCATGCAATAGCAAACAAAACACCGTTTTCAAGTATTTAAACTGTCATATTCATGTATATGTCGTGTGTAATGGCTTTTGTTTGCAAAATCAAGATGAAATAGCTGTTTTCAGCTTGCAAAAACATACAAAATGCTGTTTTCAAGTTTTTAAACTGTCATATTCATGTTTCTGTCGTGTATAATAGCTCATGTTGGTGAAAGCAAGATAAAAATGCTGTTTTAAGCATGCAAAAGCATACAAAACACCGTTTTCATGTATTTAAACTGTTATATTCATGTATATGTCGTGTGTAATGGCTTATGTTTGCAAAATCAAGATAAAATAGCTGTTTTCAGCTTGCAAAAACATACAAAATGCTGTTTTCAAGTATTTAAACTGTCATATTCATGTTTCTGTCGTGTATAATAGCTAATGTTGGTGAAAGCAAGATAAAAATGCTGTTTTAAGCATGCAAAAGCATACAAACCACCGTTTTCAAGTATTTAAACTGTCATATTCATGTATATGTCGTGTATAATGGCTTATGTTTGCAAGATCAAGATAAAATAGCTGTTTTCAGCTTGCAAAAACATACAAAATGCTGTTTTCAAGTATTTAAACTGTCATATTCATGTTTCTGTCGTGTACAATAGCTAATGTTGGTGAAAACAAGATAAAAATGCTGTTTAAGCATACAAAAGCATACAAAACACCGTTTTCATGTATTTAAACTGTCATATTCATGTATATGTCGTGTGTAATGGCTTATGTTTGCAAAATCAAGATAAAATAGCTGTTTTCAGCTTGCAAAAACATACAAAATGCTGTTTTCAAGTATTTAAACTGTCATATTCATGTTTCTGTCGTGTATAATAGCTAATGTTGGTGAAAGCAAGATAAAAATGCTGTTTTAAGCATGCAAAAGCATACAAAACACCGTTTTCAAGTATTTAAACTGTCATATTCATGTTTCTGTCGTGTATAATAGCTAATGTTGGTGAAAACAAGATAAAAATGCTGTTTTAAGCATGCAAAACATACAGAACACCGTTTTCAAGTATTTAAACTGTCATATTTATGTATATGTCGTGTGTAATGGCTTATGTTTGCAAAATCAAGATAAAATAGCTGTTTTCAGCTTGCAAAAACATACAAAATGCTATTTTCAGGTATTTAAACTGTCATATTCATGTTTCTGTCGTGTATAATAGCTAATGTTGGTGAAAGCAAGATAAAAATGCTGTTTAAGCATACAAAAGCATATAAAACACCGTTTTCAATTATTTAAACCGTCATATTCATGTATATGTCGTGTGTAATGGCTTATGTTTGCAAAATCAAGATAAAACAGCTGTTTTCAGCTTGCAAAAACATACAAAATGCTGTTTTCAAGTATTTAAATTGTCATATTCATGTTTCTGTCGTGTACAATAGCTAATATTGGTGAAAGCAAGATAAAAATTCTATTTTAAGCATGCAATAGCAAACAAAACACCGTTTTCAAGTATTTAAACTGTCATATTCATGTATATGTCGTGTGTAATGGCTTTTGTTTGCAAAATCAAGATGAAATAGCTGTTTTCAGCTTGCAAAAACATACAAAATGCTGTTTTCAAGTTTTGAAACTGTCATATTCATGTTTCTGTCGTGTATAATAGCTCATGTTGGTGAAAGCAAGATAAAAATGCTGTTTTAAGCATGCAAAAGCATACAAAACACCGTTTTCATGTATTTAAACTGTCATATTCATGTATATGTCGTGTGTAATGGCTTATGTTTGCAAAATCAAGATAAAATAGCTGTTTTCAGCTTGCAAAAACATACAAAATGCTGTTTTCAAGTAGTTAAACTGTCATATTCATGTTTCTGTCGTGTATAATAGCTAATGTTGGTGAAAGCAAGATAAAAATGCTGTTTTAAGCATGCAAAAGCATACAAACCACCGTTTTCAAGTATTTAAACTGTCATATTCATGTATATGTCGTGTGTAATGGCTTATGTTTGCAAGATCAAGATAAAATAGCTGTTTTCAGCTTGCAAAAACATACAAAATGCTGTTTTCAAGTATTTAAACTGTCATATTCATGTTTCTGTCGTGTACAATAGCTAATGTTGGTGAAAACAAGATAAAAATGCTGTTTAAGCATACAAAAGCATACAAAACACCGTTTTCATGTATTTAAACTGTCATATTCATGTATATGTCGTGTGTAATGGCTTATGTTTGCAAAATCAAGATAAAATAGCTGTTTTCAGCTTGCAAAAACATACAAAATGCTGTTTTCAAGTATTTAAACTGTCATATTCATGTTTCTGTCGTGTATAATAGCTAATGTTGGTGAAAGCAAGATAAAAATGCTGTTTTAAGTATGCAAAAGCATACAAAACACCGTTTTCAAGTATTTAAACTGTCATATTCATGTTTCTGTCGTGTATAATAGCTAATGTTGGTGAAAACATGATAAAAATGCTGTTTAAGCATACAAAAGCATACAAAACACCGTTTTCATGTATTTAAACTGTCATATTCATGTATATGTCGTGTGTAATGGCTTATGTTTGCAAAATCAAGATAAAATAGCTGTTTTCAGCTTGCAAAAACATACAAAATGCTGTTTTCAAGTATTTAAACTGTCATATTCATGTTCCTGTCGTGTATAATAGCTAATGTTGATGAAAGCAAGATAAAAATGCTGTTTTAAGTATGCAAAAGCATACAAAACACCGTTTTCAAGTATTTAAACTGTCATATTCATGTATATGTCGTGTGTAATAGGTTATGTTGGTGAAAGCAAGATAAAAATGCTGTTTTAAGCATGCAAAAGCATACAAAACACCGTTTTCAAGTATTTAAACTGTCATATTCATGTTTCTGTCGTGTATAATAGCTAATGTTGGTGAAAGCAAGATAAAAATGCTGTTTTAAGCATACAAAAGCATACAAAGCACGGTTTATAAGTATTTAAACTGTCTTATTCATGTATATGTCGTGTTTAATGGCTTATGTTTGCAAAATCAAGATAAAATAGCTGTTTTCAGCTTGCAAAAACATACAAAATGCTGTTTTCAAGTATTTAAAACGTCATATTTATGTTTCTGTCTTGTATAATAGCTAATGTTGGTGAAAGCAAGATAAAAATGCAGTTTTAAGCATGCAAAAGCATACAAAACACCGTTTTCAAGTATTTAAACTGTCATATTCATGTTTCTGTCGTGTATAATAGCTAATGTTGGTGAAAGCAAGATAAAAATGCTGTTTTAAGCATACAAAAGCATACAAAGCACCGTTTATAAGTATTTAAACTCTCATATTCATGTATATGTCGTGTGTAATGGCTTATGTTTGCAAAATCAAGATAAAATAGCTGTTTTCAGCTTGCATAAACATACAAAATGCTGTTTTCAAGTATGTAAAACGTCATATTTATGTTTCTGTCTTGTATAATAGCTAATGTTGGTGAAAGCAAGATAAAAATGCAGTTTTAAGCATGCAAAAGCATACAAAACACCGTTTTCAAGTATTTAAACTGTCATATTAAGTAGTATGAACCGCCAGCGAAGCTAGACGTGTGTTTAACTGTGCTCCAGCCAAATCTATAAAATTTTGAATAAATTTTATATTCTTCATATTATATATTTATAACAAAAAGTTCTCCATAATTAAAATGCTCACTCGTGAGGATAAAGATTCAATATCTAAACTGATCAATGAAGCAATTCTCGATCTTCATAAAAATAGTGCATTTCTTCAAATCATATCTCAAACAGTTTCTAAAGCCGTCTTAAAAGTTTTTGACCATCGACTTAATTTAATTCAGAGTGAAATGGAATCCATTAAAACAAATAACACTAAATCAAGTGAAATGTTACTAGATAAATATGATAATCTTGTACAATACACACGACGAAATAGTATCCGTATTTTTGGTGTCGAAGAAACTAAAAACGAAAATTTGGAACAATCAGTATTAAAAATTTTTGAAACTAAAATGAAAGTTAAATTATCTTCGGGATGTATAGACCGTTGCCACCGCTTCGGGAACCCGTCTTCCAATAATACCCGACAAATTATCGTAAAGTTTACAAGCTACAAATACAAAAATGATGTGTTCAGGGCTAAGAAACATTTAAAAGGCTCCGGCATTGTGATTCGCGAGGATCTCACGCAACAAAGGATGTCACTACTAAAAGCTGCAGTAAATAAGTTTTCCAGCAAGAATGTGTGGTCCCAAGACGGGAAAATTGTCGTAAGTGTGAACTCCAAACGCAAGACTGTGAGTAATATTAAAGACTTGGAACTATTTTAAATAGAATCGAACTTTAATGTATTTGCTATTAATGTAATTCTCATTTTTACTTGGAACGGTGTATACTAAATTTATACTTTTTGTTAATTTTTCTACCTGTTGTAGATTGTTTCAATTATAATTTTCGATGTGAAGGCCGGAGCATGTGTACACGTCTCAGCCGATCAAGAATATTAGCTTATTTTTATTTGTATTTTTTGTTTTCGCGTATTCACTTTATTTCTTTCTAATTTTAATGTCAGATATCGATACTTCAGTTAACGATTCTAATACAGATGCCAACTTACAACTTAACAATTTTTCCATAGGATGTATTAATGCTAGATCCTTAAATTCAAGTTTCGGGGAAATTTGTGATCTTTTAGAACATAACAACTTTGATATTTTGGCAGTCACAGAAACGTGGCTTAGTAGTACTTCGCCATCACTACTATTTTATATAGATGGATATAATCTTGTCAATTTAGATAGAGAAAATAAACGTGGTGGTGGAGTTGCTTTCTATGTGCGAAAATCGATTAATTATCATATTTTAGATTTAAGTATAGTTAAGAAAAATAACATTGAACATTTGTGGTTACTATGTAATATTAATCATATAAAAATTGCTGTTGGTGTTATATATAATCCAAGTAGGAATTTTTATAAAGATTTAGATATACTTAATACAGTATTTACTGAATTTATAATTAAATCTGATTACCTTATTTGTACAGGAGATGTTGATAAAGGACTGCAAATCTGAGTTTTTAAACAATGTACTTGATGCGTATAATATAAGTCAGTTAATAGATACAGCCACTAGGCCATCTTCAAAATCATTGCTTGATATTATGTGCGTCTCTAATAAAGATATATGTATTGATTCTGGTGTAATTCCGTCAGATGAAATATCTGATCATAGTTGTGTTTATTGTACGTTAAATTTACCTAAATTTAAAGAACCTGAAAAGTTCATAACATATAGAGATTTAAAAAATATTAACATGGATGAATTACTTGAATACACTGCTTCAGTAAACTGGAACTATATTTTGAGCTTAAATGACATAAATGAGAAGGTTACTTATCTAAATAATACTATTAATGATATTTTTAATAAATTTGCTCCCCTCAGAAATATTAAAATAAAAAACAACTATACACCCTGGATTACTCCTGTAATTAAAATAATGCAATGTAAAAGAAATGCTGCTCTCTTAAAATACAAACGAACTAAATCACCTGCTGCATGGTCATACTATAAGGAAATGAGAAATTTAACAACAGCTGCAATTCGAAGGGAGAAAAAAGCATATATAAATTACAGTATTAATTCTAATTTAAAGACACCTACGAAACTATGGAAAGGACTTACAACTATTGAAAGTACATTTTCAAATAAAACTGATTCTACTTTACCCGCTAATTTATGTAATCCTTCTAATTATGGACAGTATATTTTACAAAAAACCGGTAATCTCAATATTTGCAATGACCAATTAAATTTCTATCTAAACAACTATTTCTTCAATACTTCAAACCAAAAATTTCATTTTAATTCGGTTGATATTGATACCGTAAGAAACACTATTTATAGTATTAAATCACTTTCTGTCGGCTCCGATGGAATTTCATCGATAATGATTAAACTGATAATTGATCATATACTTCCATACATTTGTCATATAATCAACAGCTCTCTTCTGGAGGGCATTTTTCCAGATCAATGGAAATCTGCTATTGTCAGACCAATTTTGAAAACGAACAATCCTAATTCATTCGATGATATAAGACCGATAAGTATTTTGCCAGTCCTTTCAAAAGTAATAGAAAAAATATGTCACAACCAAATTTCTCAATATCTAAACTTGCATAACATTATTCCTGCCTCACAGTCAGGTTTCAGATCTGGTTGTAGCACTAACACATGTTTACTTAATATTACTGACGAAATTATTGAAGGACTTGACAATTAAAAGTCCGTGATTTTCTAAAGCTTTCGATCTCATAAATCATAATTTACTTCTAGCCAAATTAAAATACTACAACTTTTCAGATACAGCAGTAGCGTGGTGTCAAAGTTACTTTTCAAGGAGAACATTTGAAATCCATATGAATAATAATTTATGTGTGAATAAATCTAATATATTTGCTTTAAATAAAGGCGTCCCGCAAGGTTCCATCTTGGGGCCTCTTTTCTTTATTATATATATTGCAGACTTGCCTACAGTTATAAAGTTCTGCTCAATCCATTCTTATGCTGATGATACGCATTTAATTGCAACCTTTTCGCCTCAGACAATTGCATCTTCGGTCTCTCAAGTAAACAATGATTTAGAAAACCTGGTCTCCTGGGTTAATAGAAATGGCTTAAGTTTAAACGCCAAAAAGTCATCCATGATGACGTTTGGTAAACATCATTACAATTATCCAGTTTTGCTAGATGGTAACTGTTTAGAAAGCAAAAAAGTTACAAGATGTCTTGGTGTGCTAATTGACGAAAAATTAAATTTTAGATTTCATTTGAACAACAAATTGCAGAGTGCTAGACTTAAACTCAAAATATTATACAAACATAAATACATCCTATCTCCTGAAATTAAATTGTATCTTATAAATTCTTTCGTTTTATCTATTTTTGATTACTGCTCTACCGTCTATGTACCTAATCTATTCAAAATTGATAAATATAGGATTTTCCTTTTTCAAAATTGTTGTCTGAGATTCATTTACAACGTCCGCAAATATGATCATATATCTTCCTTCAGAATTCGTGCAAATATGTTATCGATTGACGACAAAATGCATCAAACCTACTTAAATCTCATACATAAAATTTTATTAACAAAAATTCCTGTATGTCTCTATGCTAAATTAACACCTAAATTTTCACCCTATTTGCTTCGTTTTGATAAATTTCTTATTTCCAACTACAGGACAGTAAAATTCAGAGCATCTTTCTCATACCTTGCGCCTACACTATATAATTGTATTCCAGCCAACATGAAAACTCGATCATTGATTTCATTTAGGCTCAAACTTAAACTAATTTGGGATCAGTTATCGATTTAGGTAAATTACATATTTTCCACATTATTATTGTTTTTTTTTTTTTGCTGAAATTAAGCGGATCGACTGCTACGGTCATTACCGCTGTAAAAAAAAATTAATTAAAGCCAACCAAAATTAAATAAATAAATAATGGTGGTAAGAAAAGCAAAAGAAAGAAATGAACTATAAAATATCATTTATCAGTCCGGTGAAATGAATAAATTTTAAAAGTTTCTCAACACTATCAGTCTCATTGGAGAGAACTGACGGAAGAGTATTTGCAAGGCTGAAGAGGTTTCTGTCGTTGTAATACTTAGCACAATGCAGAAGAAGATGAAAAACAGAAAGGCGAGTATCACATACATCGCACATAGGTACGGGGTCCCGGACAAGAAGATAAAGATGGGTGGCTTTAATGTGACCTATTCTCAAACGCGTAATCGCTACTTGCTCCTTCCTCGTAACAGAAATAGGTAGCTTCCACTTTTGAACGCCAGGTTTAATCGATCTAAGTTTGTCGGTGGAGCGATTCCAATCGTCCTGCCAAGAAGTTAAACAAAATGACGATATACGTTGAAGCATATCGTCTGGCCTGAGAGCGTGCGTCCTAACGTAATCAAGTAGAGCAGCTTCACGTGCAGCATAATCAGCTCTGTGATTACCAGCGATACCGATATGTCCAGGAATCCACAGAAAAGTAACCCGGATTTGCCTAGATGAAAGTAGGCAAAGACTATAAAAAAGCATCTGAATAAGAGGATCAGTTGAAAACCGGTTACATAGACTCGTTATAGCGCTGAGTGAATCCGTACATAAAACGATAAGTTGTTCACGTTCGATGACGTGTAAGCAACGTTGCAAAGCAGAATAAATGGCATACAGCTCAGCACCATAAACAGAGGAAGAAGGCGATAAAGTGATAATATGTTCTTCATCTCGAAAAATGAAAGAACATCCGGTTCCGGTGCTGTTTTTAGACCCGTCTGTATAGATAAAAATGGAGTCTGTGTACCTTTCTTTAAGGAGACAGAATTCCTGGACATAAAGGGAAGGCGGAGTAATATCCTTCTTATACTTAGTAAGAACTAACTCAGTACTTATTTGAGGAAGACACCATGGTGGTGTATCCGAAATAAGCTGAGGTAAAATATCTTCCTTGCCTAGTGAAAGTTTATCAAACTTTTTGACCAGTTGAACAGCCAAAGGACAGAGAGAGGTGGAACTGCTGAGGAATAGATTATGGGCACGCTCGTCTTGGAAAAGAGAAGTAAACATGAAATGCCAAGGTTTGGACATAATTCGAGCAGTATATCTCATGCATTGTCGTGTTCTACGGATAGATAATGGAGGCAACCCTGACTCACAGTATAAACTGTGAACTGGAGAAGTACGAAAGGCACCAGTTGACAAACGGATACCCGTATTATGGACAGCATCTAAGCGGTTGAGATGGAGTTGTTTAGCGGAACTGAGTACGATTGCTCCAAAATCAAGTTTCGACGTTACAAGTGAATTGTAAAGTCGTAGCAAACAGTCTCTATCAGCACCCCACTTAGTGCTTCCGAGGCATTTTAATGCATTCAAAACACGACTGCAGTCTGCAGCAAGTTCTAGAATATGCGGCTTCCAGGTCAGATACGGATCAAGAGTTAAACCCAAAAATTTAACCCTATCGACGCACTGAATTGGAGAACCATACAAATGAAGAGAAGGATTGTTGTGAGGAGTACGTAAGCGACAGAAATCTATACACTTCGTTTTCTCGACAGAAAAACGAAAACCCCTAGCGGTAGCAGCATTGGTTATGGTGTTAATTGCATCCTGAAGTCGAGATTCGCACTCAGGAATGCTAGATGCTGAAGTGTAAATGACCAAGTCATCGACATAGAGACAATGGCGGACGGTCGGAGGAAGATTTTGTGCAATGCTATTGATAGCAATTAGAAAAAGGATTACACTAATGGTAGAACCTTGCGGAATACCATTTTCTAGGGGGTGAGAAGATGAATAGATATCACCTATACGTACTTTGAAAGTTCGATTTTCAAAAAAGGAAGATATAAAAAGTGGTAGATTGCCACGAAGTCCCCACTCATGTAGCTGTTTAAGAATGCCGTAACGCCAAGTCATATCAAATGCCTTCTCCAGGTCGAAGAAAACAGCAACTAAATGTTTTCGTTCGAGGAAGTTACAATGAATGTCATTCGTTAACTGAACATGGAGATCAGTGACAGAATGACATTTTCTAGAGCCACACTGATACGGATCTAAAAGGCGATTATGCACTAAATACCAACAAAGCCTGTAGTTTACCATACGTTCGTAAATTTTACCCAGATGACACGTTAGTGATATGGGCCTGTAACTAGTAGAATGTGTGGCATCCTTGCCCGGTTTCAAAATAGGAACGATGGTAGCTTCTCGCCAGGCATCCGGGTACGTACCACTACGCCAGAGAAGGTTGAAAAAATTTAAAATATGAGTTTTCATCTCAGAAGGTAGATGCTTTAACATGCAATATGAAATGTTGTCAGGACCGACAGATGTATTTTTTGTTTTGCTAAGTGCAAAATCAAATTCAAAAATTGAAAAAGGAAGGTTATATACTTCATCGCCATCAGAAGAGAAATCAAGAGGGGCTTCACTCGTTTCTTTGACATTAAGAAATTTTAAAGATTAGTTTTCTGTACTACTGACAGACTCGAAATGTGTAGCTAAACATTTGGAGATGTCATTAAGATTAGTGCTTAAAATGTTATTGATATGAAGAAGATTGACAGTGTGAGACTTTTGATAACCGTGCATGTATTTAATTTTATTCCACAGCTCATTCGACGGACGCTCAGGTGTGACAGAAGAGACATAATTCCGCCAGGAGGCAGACATTGCTTGTAGAATAACACATCGAGCATGAGCTCGGGCCTTCTTAAAAATGATTTGGTTATCAAGAGTTGGTGAACGTCGATAACATTTTAATGCACGTTTCTTTTCACGGATAGCACTAGCTACATTCGTGTTCCACCAGGGGACCTTTCTTCTAATGAAACGAGAAGATGTTAACGGGATATTATTGGTTGCAGATCGTAAGATACTGCAATTAATATCGCCAAGAGATACATGAATATTTTTTGACATAACTGGGACAGTTATTTCCGCGGAAAAACTGTCCCAATCAGCAGACTCAAATCGCCATCTTTGGAGAAAAGAAGGCTCTGAAAAAGGAAGAGAACAAGAGATCAAAATGGGTAAATGATCACTGAAATGTGCATCATCAAGCACTTTCCAGGAGAAGTGCGGAGCTAAAGAAGGAGAACAAATTGATAAATCAATGGCTGAAAAGGAATTTGAACGTAAATTAAAATAAGTGGCGTCCCCTGTATTCAGGAGAACTGCATCAATGTTATCAAGAAGGTTCTCAATAATACGTCCTCTACCGTCAGACTGATTGGATCCCCATAAAAAACTGTGTGCATTAAAGTCACCAACAAGAAGGAACGGTGGCTCAAGCTGATTTATAATATTGTCAAGATCATTCATATTCCAATTAAAATTTGGCAAGTAAATATTACAGACTGTAAACTTTCTAGGTGAATATAATTGTACTGCAACTGCTTGAAGTTGCGTTTGAAGATTACATACTGTATATGGAGTAGGAGAAGTTAAAAGTATCGCAACACCGCCATGTGCTCGTCCGTCGGGATTTACATCATGACGAATGATGTTTAAGCCGCTTAGAGAAAATGAATCTTGAGGTTTGAGATGAGTTTCTTGAATGCAAACACAGCTGGGGCTCTGATCAGCTAATAGCAATTTAAGCTCTGGAAGATGAGTAACAATACCATTGCAGTTCCATTGAAGGAGTTTAAACATTGGAAGTAAGAAAAAAATGAAAGAAAAATGGTGCTATATAAATAGCTGAAGAGCTCAAAGGTAGAATACAAGCTCTAGGAACGAGGCTTGCCCTTAGGCCAACCTCTTCTATCTTTTTTCTTCTTATTGCGGGCAGAAGAATTCCCGTCGACAGTAGCAGTACTGTCATTGCTGGAATTGTCAGTCTCTTCCGAACGAAGGAGAACGGGAGTGTTCGTCGTAGGTAGGCTGACTTGGGGAGTGTTACTTGTTGGTACACTTGGCACATTAACAAATTTAACACCAGATGAACTGGGTGTAGAAGCAAGAGACAAAGCGGTTGGCGTTTTTAATTGACTTTGAGAAGCAAATAATTGTACAAATTCAGAAAAAACATTTTTAATGATTTTTGCGATCTCTGGCATCAGCAGAGACGCGATGTCGGCAACGTTTAACGGTGGAGGAGAAGCAGGTTTTGATGCAACTTTAGCATAAGAAGTGGTGAAAGTGGTATTACGCTGTACATGCTGCCTTGCTTCCGGGAAGCTACATTTATGAGTAGTTTTGTACTCTAAAATAGCGTATTCCATTTTAAATTTCGGGCAGTTTCTAGAGCTGGCAGGATGGTTACCTTGGCAATTAATACAATTGACATCACCGCATTCGGTTCCGTCATGTGGAGGTTTTCCGCAGATGCAAATTTTTTGATTTTTACAATTGGACGAGGAGTGTCCAAATTGTTGGCAATTGAAGCAGCGAAGAGGGTTAGGGATATACGGACGAACAGGGAGGCGATACATGGCAGCATATATATATTTTGGGACATCACAACAATTAAAAGTTAGCACAAGGGATGGGGTATTTTCCTCACGACCGTTTTTCCTACTTATGATCCTTCGCACTTCAACCACACCTTCCTTTTTCAGTTCACTCAAAATTTCATCAGTTGTGCAGTTCAGCAGATGCCTACAGTAGATAACACCCTTAGAAAAATTAAGGGTGTTATGTGGCGTGATAGCAACAACATAATCACCTAGGGTCTTGGCTGCAAGTAATTTTCGTGACTGATCAGCATTTTTTGCTTCAATAAGAAGACCGTCTTTAATTTTCCGGATGACTTTAACGTCTCCGGCAATAGATTTCACTAAACGCGAAATAAGAAAGGGGCTTACTTTGCTGAAGTCTCCACTGGCTCTTTTTACCAACAGAAACATTGGTGCTGGGTCCTCATCGTCAGAATTGACGCGAGCTCGCTTCTCCCTAGGCCCCGGGACCGAGTCCGAAGCCATTTTTAATGTCTGGTGGGCCGAAGCCCCCAGACGAAACCAAAGATACGATAAGTAAAAATATGTATTTTAATTTTATTTAAAAAAATTTAAATAAAATAAATTTTGGCGCTAAATGCCAGAAAAACAATGGAATAAAGCTCAGAAGCCTTTATTTAATTTATTAAAATAAATTAAAATATTAAAAAAGAAAATGAAAACAAAAAAACGCACCACAGGTGGGCGTGGCTAAGCAGTGAAAAATTTTTCAAAGTTAAAAAATAAGGAAAAACAGACCTGATTTGAAAAAAATGTAAACTGCACTTCTTCACAGCACTGCTATGATACACTTTACACTATATTCGTAAATTATTTTTCGAAAAAAACCACTTTTTCGCAATGATAACTGCGGACGGCTCGCTGACAGGTGTTACCGCTGACAGGTACGTACGCTAACTGATTATTATTGTTATTTTTTATTCTATATGTGTATTTATATATATTTATTTATATATGATAAATTGTGTCTTCCAATTCTATGGACATACATAATGACTATATTTATATTGATTTCTTTGTATTATTAGTAATTTATAATCTCATAAAGAGGTTCATCTTGAATATTTGTATTTTTCTTTTTGTATATGTATTTTGGGTTGAATGGAAGAACAGCCTATGGCTGAATTCCGCCCTTGACAATGATGTCAATAAAGATATATTATTATAATTATTATTATATTCATGTTTCTGTCGTGTATAATAGCTAATGTTGGTGAAAGCAAGATAAAAATGCTGTTTTAAGCATGCAAAAGCATACAAAACACCGTTTTCAAGTATTTAAACTGTCATAATTATGTATATGTTGTGTGTAATGGTTTATGTTTGCAAAATCAAGATAAAATAGCTGTTTTCAGCTTACAAAAACATACAAAATGCTGTTTGCAAGTATTTAAACTGTCATATTTATGTTTCTGTCGTGCATAATGGCTAATGTTTGTGAAACCAAAATAAAATAGCTGTTTTAAGCATGCAAAAGCATAAAAACACCGTTTTCAAGTATTTAAACTGTCATATTCATGTATATGTCGTGCGTAATGGCTTATGTTTGCAAAATCAAGATAAAATAGCTGTTTTCAGCTTGCAAAAACATAGAAAATGCTGTTTTCAAGTATTTAAATTGTCATATTCATGTTTCTGTCGTGTATAATAGCTAATGTTGGTGAAAGCAAGATAAAAATGCTGTTTTAAGCATACAAAAGCATACAAAACACCGTTTTCAAGTATTTAAAATGTCATATTCATGTATATGTCGTGTGTAATGTCTTATGTTTGCAAAATCAAGATAAAATAGCTGTTTTCAGCTTGCAAAAACATACAAAATGCTGTTTTCAAGTATTTAAACTGTCATATTCACTTTTCTGTCGTATATAATAGCTAATGTTGGTGAAAGCAAGATAAAAATGCTGTTATAAGCATGCAAAAGCATACTAAACACCGTTTTCAAGTATTTAAACTGTCATATTCATGTTTCTGTCGTGTTTAATAGCTAACGTTGGTGAAAGCAAGATAAAAATGTTGCTTTAAACATACAAAAGCAAACAAAACACCGTTTTTAAGTATTTAAACTGTCATATTCATGTATATGTCGTGTGTAATGGCTTATGTTTGCAAAATCAAAATAAAACAGCTGTTTTCAGCTTGCAAAAACATACAAAATGCTGTTTTTAAGTATTTAAACTGTCATATTCATGTTTCTATCGTGTATAATAGCTAATGTTGGTGAAAGCAAGATAAAATTGCTGTTTTAAGCATGCAAAAGCATACAGAATACCGTTTTGAAGTATTTAAACTGTCATATTCATATATTTGTCGTGTGTAATGGCTTATGTTTGCAAAATCAAGATAAAATAGCTATTTTCAGCTTGCAAAAATATACAAAATGCTGTTTTCAAGTATTTAAACTGTCATATTAATGTTTCTGACGTGTATAATAGCTAATGTTGGTGAAAGCAAGATAAAAATTCTGTTTTAAGCATGCAAAAGCATACAAAACACCGTTTTCAAGTATTTAAACTGTCATATTCATGTTTCTATCGTGTATAATAGCTAATGTTGGTGAAAACAAGATAAAAATGCTGTTTTAAGCATGCAAAACATACAGAACACCGTTTTCAAGTAATTAAACTGTCATATTTATGTATATGTCGTGAGTAATGGCTTATGTTTGCAAAATCAAGATAAAATAGCTGTTTTCAGCTTGCAAAAACATACAAAATGCTATTTTCAGGTATTTAAACTGTCATATTCATGTTTCTGTCGTGTATAATAGCTAATGTTGGTGAAAGCAAGATAAAAATGCTGTTTAAGCATACAAAAGCATATAAAACACCGTTTTCAATTATTTAAACTGTCATATTCATGTATATGTCGTGTGTAATGGCTTATGTTTGCAAAATCAAGATAAAACAGCTGTTTTCAGCTTGCAAAAACATACAAAATGCTGTTTTCAAGTATTTAAATTGTCATATTCATGTTTCTGTCGTGTACAATAGCTAATATTGGTGTAAGCAAGATAAAAATTCTATTTTAAGCATGCAATAGCAAACAAAACACCGTTTTCAAGTATTTAAACTGTCATATTCATGTATATGTCGTGTGTAATGGCTTTTGTTTGCAAAATCAAGATGAAATAGCTGTTTTCAGCTTGCAAAAACATACAAAATGCTGTTTTCAAGTTTTTAAACTGTCATATTCATGTTTCTGTCGTGTATAATAGCTCATGTTGGTGAAAGCAAGATAAAAATGCTGTTTTAAGCATGCAAAAGCATACAAAACACCGTTTTCATGTATTTAAACTGTTATATTCATGTATATGTCGTGTGTAATGGCTTATGTTTGCAAAATCAAGATAAAATAGCTGTTTTCAGCTTGCAAAAACATACAAAATGCTGTTTTCAAGTATTTAAACTGTCATATTCATGTTTCTGTCGTGTATAATAGCTAATGTTGGTGAAAGCAAGATAAAAATGCTGTTTTAAGCATGCAAAAGCATACAAACCACCGTTTTCAAGTATTTAAACTGTCATATTCATGTATATGTCGTGTATAATGGCTTATGTTTGCAAGATCAAGATAAAATAGCTGTTTTCAGCTTGCAAAAACATACAAAATGCTGTTTTCAAGTATTTAAACTGTCATATTCATGTTTCTGTCGTGTACAATAGCTAATGTTGGTGAAAACAAGATAAAAATGCAGTTTTAAGCATGCAAAAGCATACAAAACACCGTTTTCAAGTATTTAAACTGTCATATTAAGTAGTATGAACCGCCAGCGAAGCTAGACGTGTGTTTAACTGTGCTCCAGCCAAATCTATAAAATTTTGAATAAATTTTATATTCTTCATATTATATATTTATAACAAAAAGTTCTCCATAATTAAAATGCTCACTCGTGAGGATAAAGATTCAATATCTAAACTGATCAATGAAGCAATTCTCGATCTTCATAAAAATAGTGCATTTCTTCAAATCATATCTCAAACAGTTTCTAAAGCCGTCTTAAAAGTTTTTGACCATCGACTTAATTTAATTCAGAGTGAAATGGAATCCATTAAAACAAATAACACTAAATCAAGTGAAATGTTACTAGATAAATATGATAATCTTGTACAATACACACGACGAAATAGTATCCGTATTTTTGGTGTCGAAGAAACTAAAAACGAAAATTTGGAACAATCAGTATTAAAAATTTTTGAAACTAAAATGAAAGTTAAATTATCTTCGGGATGTATAGACCGTTGCCACCGCTTCGGGAACCCGTCTTCCAATAATACCCGACAAATTATCGTAAAGTTTACAAGCTACAAATACAAAAATGATGTGTTCAGGGCTAAGAAACATTTAAAAGGCTCCGGCATTGTGATTCGCGAGGATCTCACGCAACAAAGGATGTCACTACTAAAAGCTGCAGTAAATAAGTTTTCCAGCAAGAATGTGTGGTCCCAAGACGGGAAAATTGTCGTAAGTGTGAACTCCAAACGCAAGACTGTGAGTAATATTAAAGACTTGGAACTATTTTAAATAGAATCGAACTTTAATGTATTTGCTATTAATGTAATTCTCATTTTTACTTGGAACGGTGTATACTAAATTTATACTTTTTGTTAATTTTTCTACCTGTTGTAGATTGTTTCAATTATAATTTTCGATGTGAAGGCCGGAGCATGTGTACACGTCTCAGCCGATCAAGAATATTGGCTTATTTTTATTTGTATTTTTTGTTTTCGCGTATTCACTTTATTTCTTTCTAATTTTAATGTCAGATATCGATACTTCAGTTAACGATTCTAATACAGATGCCAACTTACAACTTAACAATTTTTCCATAGGATGTATTAATGCTAGATCCTTAAATTCAAGTTTCGGGGAAATTTGTGATCTTTTAGAACATAACAACTTTGATATTTTGGCAGTCACAGAAACGTGGCTTAGTAGTACTTCGCCATCACTACTATTTTATATAGATGGATATAATCTTGTCAATTTAGATAGAGAAAATAAACGTGGTGGTGGAGTTGCTTTCTATGTGCGAAAATCGATTAATTATCATATTTTAGATTTAAGTATAGTTAAGAAAAATAACATTGAACATTTGTGGTTACTATGTAATATTAATCATATAAAAATTGCTGTTGGTGTTATATATAATCCAAGTAGGAATTTTTATAAAGATTTAGATATACTTAATACAGTATTTACTGAATTTATAATTAAATCTGATTACCTTATTTGTACAGGAGATGTTGATAAAGGACTGCAAATCTGAGTTTTTAAACAATGTACTTGATGCGTATAATATAAGTCAGTTAATAGATACAGCCACTAGGCCATCTTCAAAATCATTGCTTGATATTATGTGCGTCTCTAATAAAGATATATGTATTGATTCTGGTGTAATTCCGTCAGATGAAATATCTGATCATAGTTGTGTTTATTGTACGTTAAATTTACCTAAATTTAAAGAACCTGAAAAGTTCATAACATATAGAGATTTAAAAAATATTAACATGGATGAATTACTTGAATACACTGCTTCAGTAAACTGGAACTATATTTTGAGCTTAAATGACATAAATGAGAAGGTTACTTATCTAAATAATACTATTAATGATATTTTTAATAAATTTGCTCCCCTCAGAAATATTAAAATAAAAAACAACTATACACCCTGGATTACTCCTGTAATTAAAATAATGCAATGTAAAAGAAATGCTGCTCTCTTAAAATACAAACGAACTAAATCACCTGCTGCATGGTCATACTATAAGGAAATGAGAAATTTAACAACAGCTGCAATTCGCAGGGAGAAAAAAGCATATATAAATTACAGTATTAATTCTAATTTAAAGACACCTTCGAAACTATGGAAAGGACTTAAAACTATTGAAAGTACATTTTCAAATAAAACTGATTCTACTTTACCCGCTAATTTATGTAATCCTTCTAATTATGGACAGTATATTTTACAAAAAACCGGTAATCTCAATATTTGCAATGACCAATTAAATTTCTATCTAAACAACTATTTCTTCAATACTTCAAACCAAAAATTTCATTTTAATTCGGTTGATATTGATACCGTAAGAAACACTATTTATAGTATTAAATCACTTTCTGTCGGCTCCGATGGAATTTCATCGATAATGATTAAACTGATAATTGATCATATACTTCCATACATTTGTCATATAATCAACAGCTCTCTTCTGGAGGGCATTTTTCCAGATCAATGGAAATCTGCTATTGTCAGACCAATTTTGAAAACGAACAATCCTAATTCATTCGATGATATAAGACCGATAAGTATTTTGCCAGTCCTTTCAAAAGTAATAGAAAAAATATGTCACAACCAAATTTCTCAATATCTAAACTTGCATAACATTATTCCTGCCTCACAGTCAGGTTTCAGATCTGGTTGTAGCACTAACACATGTTTACTTAATATTACTGACGAAATTATTGAAGGACTTGACAATTAAAAGTCCGTGATTTTCTAAAGCTTTCGATCTCATAAATCATAATTTACTTCTAGCCAAATTAAAATACTACAACTTTTCAGATACAGCAGTAGCGTGGTGTCAAAGTTACTTTTCAAGGAGAACATTTGAAATCCATATGAATAATAATTTATGTGTGAATAAATCTAATATATTTGCTTTAAATAAAGGCGTCCCGCAAGGTTCCATCTTGGGGCCTCTTTTCTTTATTATATATATTGCAGACTTGCCTACAGTTATAAAGTTCTGCTCAATCCATTCTTATGCTGATGATACGCATTTAATTGCAACCTTTTCGCCTCAGACAATTGCATCTTCGGTCTCTCAAGTAAACAATGATTTAGAAAACCTGGTCTCCTGGGTTAATAGAAATGGCTTAAGTTTAAACGCCAAAAAGACATCCATGATGACGTTTGGTAAACATCATTACAATTATCCAGTTTTGCTAGATGGTAACTGTTTAGAAAGCAAAAAAGTTACAAGATGTCTTGGTGTGCTAATTGACGAAAAATTAAATTTTAGATTTCATTTGAACAACAAATTGCAGAGTGCTAGACTTAAACTCAAAATATTATACAAACATAAATACATCCTATCTCCTGAAATTAAATTGTATCTTATAAATTCTTTCGTTTTATCTATTTTTGATTACTGCTCTACCGTCTATGTACTTAATCTATTCAAAATTGATAAATATAGGATTTTCCTTTTTCAAAATTGTTGTCTGAGATTCATTTACAACGTCCGCAAATATGATCATATATCTTCCTTCAGAATTCGTGCAAATATGTTATCGATTGACGACAAAATGCATCAAACCTACTTAAATCTCATACATAAAATTTTATTAACAAAAATTCCTGTATGTCTCTATGCTAAATTAACACCTAAATTTTCACCCTATTTGCTTCGTTTTGATAAATTTCTTATTTCCAACTACAGGACAGTAAAATTCAGAGCATCTTTCTCATACCTTGCGCCTACACTATATAATTGTATTCCAGCCAACATGAAAACTCGATCATTGATTTCATTTAGGCTCAAACTTAAACTAATTTGGGATCAGTTATCGATTTAGGTAAATTACATATTTTCCACATTATTATTGTTTTTTTTTTTTTGCTGAAATTAAGCGGATCGACTGCTACGGTCATTACCGCTGTAAAAAAAAATTAATTAAAGCCAACCAAAATTAAATAAATAAATAATGGTGGTAAGAAAAGCAAAAGAAAGAAATGAACTATAAAATATCATTTATCAGTCCGGTGAAATGAATAAATTTTAAAAGTTTCTCAACACTATCAGTCTCATTGGAGAGAACTGACGGAAGAGTATTTGCAAGGCTGAAGAGGTTTCTGTCGTTGTAATACTTAGCACAATGCAGAAGAAGATGAAAAACAGAAAGGCGAGTATCACATACATCGCACATAGGTACGGGGTCCCGGACAAGAAGATAAAGATGGGTGGCTTTAATGTGACCTATTCTCAAACGCGTAATCGCTACTTGCTCCTTCCTCGTAACAGAAATAGGTAGCTTCCACTTTTGAACGCCAGGTTTAATCGATCTAAGTTTGTCGGTGGAGCGATTCCAATCGTCCTGCCAAGAAGTTAAACAAAATGACGATATACGTTGAAGCATATCGTCTGGCCTGAGAGCGTGCGTCCTAACGTAATCAAGTAGAGCAGCTTCACGTGCAGCATAATCAGCTCTGTGATTACCAGCGATACCGATATGTCCAGGAATCCACAGAAAAGTAACACGGATTTGCCTAGATGAAAGTAGGCAAAGACTATAAAAAAGCATCTGAATAAGAGGATCAGTTGAAAACCGGTTACATAGACTCGTTATAGCGCTGAGTGAATCCGTACATAAAACGATAAGTTGTTCACGTTCGATGACGTGTAAGCAACGTTGCAAAGCAGAATAAATGGCATACAGCTCAGCACCATAAACAGAGGAAGAAGGCGATAAAGTGATAATATGTTCTTCATCTCGAAAAATGAAAGAACATCCGGTTCCGGTGCTGTTTTTAGACCCGTCTGTATAGATAAAAATGGAGTCTGTGTACCTTTCTTTAAGGAGACAGAATTCCTGGACATAAAGGGAAGGCGGAGTAATATCCTTCTTATACTTAGTAAGAACTAACTCAGTACTTATTTGAGGAAGACACCATGGTGGTGTATCCGAAATAAGCTGAGGTAAAATATCTTCCTTGCCTAGTGAAAGTTTATCAAACTTTTTGACCAGTTGAACAGCCAAAGGACAGAGAGAGGTGGAACTGCTGAGGAATAGATTATGGGCACGCTCGTCTTGGAAAAGAGAAGTAAACATGAAATGCCAAGGTTTGGACATAATTCGAGCAGTATATCTCATGCATTGTCGTGTTCTACGGATAGATAATGGAGGCAACCCTGACTCACAGTATAAACTGTGAACTGGAGAAGTACGAAAGGCACCAGTTGACAAACGGATACCCGTATTATGGACAGCATCTAAGCGGTTGAGATGGAGTTGTTTAGCGGAACTGAGTACGATTGCTCCAAAATCAAGTTTCGACGTTACAAGTGAATTGTAAAGTCGTAGCAAACAGTCTCTATCAGCACCCCACTTAGTGCTTCCGAGGCATTTTAATGCATTCAAAACACGACTGCAGTCTGCAGCAAGTTCTAGAATATGCGGCTTCCAGGTCAGATACGGATCAAGAGTTAAACCCAAAAATTTAACCCTATCGACGCACTGAATTGGAGAACCATACAAATGAAGAGAAGGATTGTTGTGAGGAGTACGTAAGCGACAGAAATCTATACACTTCGTTTTCTCGACAGAAAAACGAAAACCCCTAGCGGTAGCAGCATTGGTTATGGTGTTAATTGCATCCTGAAGTCGAGATTCGCACTCAGAAATGCTAGATGCTGAAGTGTAAATGACCAAGTCATCGACATAGAGACAATGGCGGACGGTCGGAGGAAGATTTTGTGCAATGCTATTGATAGCAATTAGAAAAAGGATTACACTAATGGTAGAACCTTGCGGAATACCATTTTCTAGGGGGTGAGAAGATGAATAGATATCACCTATACGTACTTTGAAAGTTCGATTTTCAAAAAAGGAAGATATAAACAGTGGTAGATTGCCACGAAGTCCCCACTCATGTAGCTGTTTAAGAATGCCGTAACGCCAAGTCATATCAAATGCCTTCTCCAGGTCGAAGAAAACAGCAACTAAATGTTTTCGTTCGAGGAAGTTACAATGAATGTCATTCGTTAACTGAACATGGAGATCAGTGACAGAATGACATTTTCTAGAGCCACACTGATACGGATCTAAAAGGCGATTATGCACTAAATACCAACAAAGCCTGTAGTTTACCATACGTTCGTAAATTTTACCCAGATGACACGTTAGTGATATGGGCCTGTAACTAGTAGAATGTGTGGCATCCTTGCCCGGTTTCAAAATAGGAACGATGGTAGCTTCTCGCCAGGCATCCGGGTACGTACCACTACGCCAGAGAAGGTTGAAAAATTTAAAATATGAGTTTTCATCTCAGAAGGTAGATGCTTTAACATGCAATATGAAATGTTGTCAGGACCGACAGATGTATTTTTTGTTTTGCTAAGTGCAAAATCAAATTCAAAAATTGAAAAAGGAAGGTTATATACTTCATCGCCATCAGAAGAGAAATCAAGAGGGGCTTCACTCGTTTCTTTGACATTAAGAAATTTTAAAGATTAGTTTTCTGTACTACTGACAGACTCGAAATGTGTAGCTAAACATTTGGAGATGTCATTAAGATTAGTGCTTAAAATGTTATTGATATGAAGAAGATTGACAGTGTGAGACTTTTGATAACCGTGCATGTATTTAATTTTATTCCACAGCTCATTCGACGGACGCTCAGGTGTGACAGAAGAGACATAATTCCGCCAGGAGGCAGACATTGCTTGTAGAATAACACATCGAGCATGAGCTCGGGCCTTCTTAAAAATGATTTGGTTATCAAGAGTTGGTGAACGTCGATAACATTTTAATGCACGTTTCTTTTCACGGATAGCACTAGCTACATTCGTGTTCCACCAGGGGACCTTTCTTCTAATGAAACGAGAAGATGTTAACGGGATATTATTGGTTGCAGATCGTAAGATACTGCAATTAATATCGCCAAGAGATACATGAATATTTTTTGACATAACTGGGACAGTTATTTCCGCGGAAAAACTGTCCCAATCAGCAGACTCAAATCGCCATCTTTGGAGAAAAGAAGGCTCTGAAAAAGGAAGAGAACAAGAGATCAAAATGGGTAAATGATCACTGAAATGTGCATCATCAAGCACTTTCCAGGAGAAGTGCGGAGCTAAAGAAGGAGAACAAATTGATAAATCAATGGCTGAAAAGGAATTTGAACGTAAATTAAAATAAGTGGCGTCCCCTGTATTCAGGAGAACTGCATCAATGTTATCAAGAAGGTTCTCAATAATACGTCCTCTACCGTCAGACTGATTGGATCCCCATAAAAAACTGTGTGCATTAAAGTCACCAACAAGAAGGAACGGTGGCTCAAGCTGATTTATAATATTGTCAAGATCATTCATATTCCAATTAAAATTTGGCAAGTAAATATTACAGACTGTAAACTTTCTAGGTGAATATAATTGTACTGCAACTGCTTGAAGTTGCGTTTGAAGATTACATACTGTATATGGAGTAGGAGAAGTTAAAAGTATCGCAACACCGCCATGTGCTCGTCCGTCGGGATTTACATCATGACGAATGATGTTTAAGCCGCTTAGAGAAAATGAATCTTGAGGTTTGAGATGAGTTTCTTGAATGCAAACACAGCTGGGGCTCTGATCAGCTAATAGCAATTTAAGCTCTGGAAGATGAGTAACAATACCATTGCAGTTCCATTGAAGGAGTTTAAACATTGGAAGTAAGAAAAAAATGAAAGAAAAATGGTGCTATATAAATAGCTGAAGAGCTCAAAGGTAGAATACAAGCTCTAGGAACGAGGCTTGCCCTTAGGCCAACCTCTTCTATCTTTTTTCTTCTTATTGCGGGCAGAAGAATTCCCGTCGACAGTAGCAGTACTGTCATTGCTGGAATTGTCAGTCTCTTCCGAACGAAGGAGAACGGGAGTGTTCGTCGTAGGTAGGCTGACTTGGGGAGTGTTACTTGTTGGTACACTTGGCACATTAACAAATTTAACACCAGATGAACTGGGTGTAGAAGCAAGAGACAAAGCGGTTGGCGTTTTTAATTGACTTTGAGAAGCAAATAATTGTACAAATTCAGAAAAAACATTTTTAATGATTTTTGCGATCTCTGGCATCAGCAGAGACGCGATGTCGGCAACGTTTAACGGTGGAGGAGAAGCAGGTTTTGATGCAACTTTAGCATAAGAAGTGGTGAAAGTGGTATTACGCTGTACATGCTGCCTTGCTTCCGGGAAGCTACATTTATGAGTAGTTTTGTACTCTAAAATAGCGTATTCCATTTTAAATTTCGGGCAGTTTCTAGAGCTGGCAGGATGGTTACCTTGGCAATTAATACAATTGACATCACCGCATTCGGTTCCGTCATGTGGAGGTTTTCCGCAGATGCAAATTTTTTGATTTTTACAATTGGACGAGGAGTGTCCAAATTGTTGGCAATTGAAACAGCGAAGAGGGTTAGGGATATACGGATGAACAGGGAGGCGATACATGGCAGCATATATATATTTTGGGACATCACAACAATTAAAAGTTAGCACAAGGGATGGGGTATTTTCCTCACGACCGTTTTTCCTACTTATGATCCTTCGCACTTCAACCACACCTTCCTTTTTCAGTTCACTCAAAATTTCATCAGTTGTGCAGTTCAGCAGATGCCTACAGTAGATAACACCCTTAGAAAAATTAAGGGTGTTATGTGGCGTGATAGCAACAACATAATCACCTAGGGTCTTGGCTGCAAGTAATTTTCGTGACTGATCAGCATTTTTTGCTTCAATAAGAAGACCGTCTTTAATTTTCCGGATGACTTTAACGTCTCCGGCAATAGATTTCACTAAACGCGAAATAAGAAAGGGGCTTACTTTGCTGAAGTCTCCACTGGCTCTTTTTACCAACAGAAACATTGGTGCTGGGTCCTCATCGTCAGAATTGACGCGAGCTCGCTTCTCCCTAGGCCCCGGGACCGAGTCCGAAGCCATTTTTAATGTCTGGTGGGCCGAAGCCCCCAGACGAAACCAAAGATACGATAAGTAAAAATATGTATTTTAATTTTATTTAAAAAAATTTAAATAAAATAAATTTTGGCGCTAAATGCCAGAAAAACAATGGAATAAAGCTCAGAAGCCTTTATTTAATTTATTAAAATAAATTAAAATATTAAAAAAGAAAATGAAAACAAAAAAACGCACCACAGGTGGGCGTGGCTAAGCAGTGAAAAATTTTTCAAAGTTAAAAAATAAGGAAAAACAGACCTGATTTGAAAAAAATGTAATCTGCACTTCTTCACAGCACTGCTATGATACACTTTACACTATATTCGTAAATTATTTTTCGAAAAAAACCACTTTTTCGCAATGATAACTGCGGACGGCTCGCTGACAGGTGTTACCGCTGACAGGTACGTACGCTAACTGATTATTATTGTTATTTTTTATTCTATATGTGTATTTATATATATTTATTTATATATGATAAATTGTGTCTTCCAATTCTATGGACATACATAATGACTATATTTATATTGATTTCTTTGTATTATTAGTAATTTATAATCTCATAAAGAGGTTCATCTTGAATATTTGTATTTTTCTTTTTGTATATGTATTTTGGGTTGAATGGAAGAACAGCCTATGGCTGAATTCCGCCCTTGACAATGATGTCAATAAAGATATATTATTATAATTATTATTATATTCATGTTTCTGTCGTGTATAATAGCTAATGTTGGTGAAAGCAAGATAAAAATGCTGTTTTAAGCATGCAAAAGCATACAAAACACCGTTTTCAAGTATTTAAACTGTCATAATTATGTATATGTTGTGTGTAATGGTTTATGTTTGCAAAATCAAGATAAAATAGCTGTTTTCAGCTTACAAAAACATACAAAATGCTGTTTGCAAGTATTTAAACTGTCATATTTATGTTTCTGTCGTGCATAATGGCTAATGTTTGTGAAACCAAAATAAAATAGCTGTTTTAAGCATGCAAAAGCATAAAAACACCGTTTTCAAGTATTTAAACTGTCATATTCATGTATATGTCGTGCGTAATGGCTTATGTTTGCAAAATCAAGATAAAATAGCTGTTTTCAGCTTGCAAAAACATAGAAAATGCTGTTTTCAAGTATTTAAATTGTCATATTCATGTTTCTGTCGTGTATAATAGCTAATGTTGGTGAAAGCAAGATAAAAATGCTGTTTTAAGCATACAAAAGCATACAAAACACCGTTTTCAAGTATTTAAAATGTCATATTCATGTATATGTCGTGTGTAATGTCTTATGTTTGCAAAATCAAGATAAAACAGCTGTTTTCAGCTTGCAAAAACATACAAAATGCTGTTTTCAAGTATTTAAACTGTCATATTCACTTTTCTGTCGTATATAATAGCTAATGTTGGTGAAAGCAAGATAAAAATGCTGTTATAAGCATGCAAAAGCATACTAAACACCGTTTTCAAGTATTTAAACTGTCATATTCATGTTTCTGTCGTGTTTAATAGCTAACGTTGGTGAAAGCAAGATAAAAATGTTGCTTTAAACATACAAAAGCAAACAAAACACCGTTTTTAAGTATTTAAACTGTCATATTCATGTATATGTCGTGTGTAATGGCTTATGTTTGCAAAATCAAAATAAAACAGCTGTTTTCAGCTTGCAAAAACATACAAAATGCTGTTTTTAAGTATTTAAACTGTCATATTCATGTTTCTATCGTGTATAATAGCTAATGTTGGTGAAAGCAAGATAAAATTGCTGTTTTAAGCATGCAAAAGCATACAGAATACCGTTTTGAAGTATTTAAACTGTCATATTCATATATTTGTCGTGTGTAATGGCTTATGTTTGCAAAATCAAGATAAAATAGCTATTTTCAGCTTGCAAAAATATACAAAATGCTGTTTTCAAGTATTTAAACTGTCATATTAATGTTTCTGACGTGTATAATAGCTAATGTTGGTGAAAGCAAGATAAAAATTCTGTTTTAAGCATGCAAAAGCATACAAAACACCGTTTTCAAGTATTTAAACTGTCATATTCATGTTTCTATCGTGTATAATAGCTAATGTTGGTGAAAACAAGATAAAAATGCTGTTTTAAGCATGCAAAACATACAGAACACCGTTTTCAAGTAATTAAACTGTCATATTTATGTATATGTCGTGAGTAATGGCTTATGTTTGCAAAATCAAGATAAAATAGCTGTTTTCAGCTTGCAAAAACATACAAAATGCTATTTTCAGGTATTTAAACTGTCATATTCATGTTTCTGTCGTGTATAATAGCTAATGTTGGTGAAAGCAAGATAAAAATGCTGTTTAAGCATACAAAAGCATATAAAACACCGTTTTCAATTATTTAAACTGTCATATTCATGTATATGTCGTGTGTAATGGCTTATGTTTGCAAAATCAAGATAAAACAGCTGTTTTCAGCTTGCAAAAACATACAAAATGCTGTTTTCAAGTATTTAAATTGTCATATTCATGTTTCTGTCGTGTACAATAGCTAATATTGGTGTAAGCAAGATAAAAATTCTATTTTAAGCATGCAATAGCAAACAAAACACCGTTTTCAAGTATATAAACTGTCATATTCATGTATATGTCGTGTGTAATGGCTTTTGTTTGCAAAATCAAGATGAAATAGCTGTTTTCAGCTTGCAAAAACATACAAAATGCTGTTTTCAAGTTTTTAAACTGTCATATTCATGTTTCTGTCGTGTATAATAGCTCATGTTGGTGAAAGCAAGATAAAAATGCTGTTTTAAGCATGCAAAAGCATACAAAACACCGTTTTCATGTATTTAAACTGTTATATTCATGTATATGTCGTGTGTAATGGCTTATGTTTGCAAAATCAAGATAAAATAGCTGTTTTCAGCTTGCAAAAACATACAAAATGCTGTTTTCAAGTATTTAAACTGTCATATTCATGTTTCTGTCGTGTATAATAGCTAATGTTGGTGAAAGCAAGATAAAAATGCTGTTTTAAGCATGCAAAAGCATACAAACCACAGTTTTCAAGTATTTAAACTGTCATATTCATGTATATGTCGTGTATAATGGCTTATGTTTGCAAGATCAAGATAAAATAGCTGTTTTCAGCTTGCAAAAACATACAAAATGCTGTTTTCAAGTATTTAAACTGTCATATTCATGTTTCTGTCGTGTACAATAGCTAATGTTGGTGAAAACAAGATAAAAATGCTGTTTAAGCATACAAAAGCATACAAAACACCGTTTTCATGTATTTAAACTGTCATATTCATGTATATGTCGTGTGTAATGGCTTTTGTTTGCAAAATCAAGATAAAATAGCTGTTTTCAGCTTGCAAAAACATACAAAATGCTGTTTTCAAGTATTTAAACTGTCATATTCATGTTTCTGTCGTGTATAATAGCTAATGTTGGTGAAAGCAAGATAAAAATGCTGTTTTAAGCATGCAAAAGCATACAAAACACCGTTTTCAAGTATTTAAACTGTCATATTCATGTTTCTGTCGTGTATAATAGCTAATGTTGGTGAAAACAAGATAAAAATGCTGTTTTAAGCATGCAAAACATACAGAACACCGTTTTCAAGTATTTAAACTGTCATATTTATGTATATGTCGTGTGTAATGGCTTATGTTTGCAAAATCAAGATAAAATAGCTGTTTTCAGCTTGCAAAAACATACAAAATGCTATTTTCAGGTATTTAAACTGTCATATTCATGTTTCTGTCGTGTATAATAGCTAATGTTGGTGAAAGCAAGATAAAAATGCTGTTTAAGCATACAAAAGCATATAAAACACCGTTTTCAATTATTTAAACCGTCATATTCATGTATATGTCGTGTGTAATGGCTTATGTTTGCAAAATCAAGATAAAACAGCTGTTTTCAGCTTGCAAAAACATACAAAATGCTGTTTTCAAGTATTTAAATTGTCATATTCATGTTTCTGTCGTGTACAATAGCTAATATTGGTGAAAGCAAGATAAAAATTCTATTTTAAGCATGCAATAGCAAACAAAACACCGTTTTCAAGTATTTAAACTGTCATATTCATGTATATGTCGTGTGTAATGGCTTTTGTTTGCAAAATCAAGATGAAATAGCTGTTTTCAGCTTGCAAAAACATACAAAATGCTGTTTTCAAGTTTTTAAACTGTCATATTCATGTTTCTGTCGTGTATAATAGCTCATGTTGGTGAAAGCAAGATAAAAATGCTGTTTTAAGCATGCAAAAGCATACAAAACACCGTTTTCATGTATTTAAACTGTCATATTCATGTATATGTCGTGTGTAATGGCTTATGTTTGCAAAATCAAGATAAAATAGCTGTTTTCAGCTTGCAAAAACATACAAAATGCTGTTTTCAAGTAGTTAAACTGTCATATTCATGTTTCTGTCGTGTATAATAGCTAATGTTGGTGAAAGCAAGATAAAAATGCTGTTTTAAGCATGCAAAAGCATACAAACCACCGTTTTCAAGTATTTAAACTGTCATATTCATGTATATGTCGTGTGTAATGGCTTATGTTTGCAAGATCAAGATAAAATAGCTGTTTTCAGCTTGCAAAAACATACAAAATGCTGTTTTCAAGTATTTAAACTGTCATATTCATGTTTCTGTCGTGTACAATAGCTAATGTTGGTGAAAACAAGATAAAAATGCTGTTTAAGCATACAAAAGCATACAAAACACCGTTTTCATGTATTTAAACTGTCATATTCATGTATATGTCGTGTGTAATGGCTTATGTTTGCAAAATCAAGATAAAATAGCTGTTTTCAGCTTGCAAAAACATACAAAATGCTGTTTTCAAGTATTTAAACTGTCATATTCATGTTTCTGTCGTGTATAATAGCTAATGTTGGTGAAAGCAAGATAAAAATGCTGTTTTAAGTATGCAAAAGCATACAAAACACCGTTTTCAAGTATTTAAACTGTCATATTCATGTTTCTGTCGTGTATAATAGCTAATGTTGGTGAAAACATGATAAAAATGCTGTTTAAGCATACAAAAGCATACAAAACACCGTTTTCATGTATTTAAACTGTCATATTCATGTATATGTCGTGTGTAATGGCTTATGTTTGCAAAATCAAGATAAAATAGCTGTTTTCAGCTTGCAAAAACATACAAAATGCTGTTTTCAAGTATTTAAACTGTCATATTCATGTTCCTGTCGTGTATAATAGCTAATGTTGATGAAAGCAAGATAAAAATGCTGTTTTAAGTATGCAAAAGCATACAAAACACCGTTTTCAAGTATTTAAACTGTCATATTCATGTATATGTCGTGTGTAATAGGTTATGTTGGTGAAAGCAAGATAAAAATGCTGTTTTAAGCATGCAAAAGCATACAAAACACCGTTTTCAAGTATTTAAACTGTCATATTCATGTTTCTGTCGTGTATAATAGCTAATGTTGGTGAAAGCAAGATAAAAATGCTGTTTTAAGCATACAAAAGCATACAAAGCACGGTTTATAAGTATTTAAACTGTCTTATTCATGTATATGTCGTGTTTAATGGCTTATGTTTGCAAAATCAAGATAAAATAGCTGTTTTCAGCTTGCAAAAACATACAAAATGCTGTTTTCAAGTATTTAAAACGTCATATTTATGTTTCTGTCTTGTATAATAGCTAATGTTGGTGAAAGCAAGATAAAAATGCAGTTTTAAGCATGCAAAAGCATACAAAACACCGTTTTCAAGTATTTAAACTGTCATATTCATGTTTCTGTCGTGTATAATAGCTAATGTTGGTGAAAGCAAGATAAAAATGCTGTTTTAAGCATACAAAAGCATACAAAGCACCGTTTATAAGTATTTAAACTGTCATATTCATGTATATGTCGTGTGTAATGGCTTATGTTTGCAAAATCAAGATAAAATAGCTGTTTTCAGCTTGCATAAACATACAAAATGCTGTTTTCAAGTATGTAAAACGTCATATTTATGTTTCTGTCTTGTATAATAGCTAATGTTGGTGAAAGCAAGATAAAAATGCAGTTTTAAGCATGCAAAAGCATACAAAACACCGTTTTCAAGTATTTAAACTGTCATATTAAGTAGTATGAACCGCCAGCGAAGCTAGACGTGTGTTTAACTGTGCTCCAGCCAAATCTATAAAATTTTGAATAAATTTTATATTCTTCATATTATATATTTATAACAAAAAGTTCTCCATAATTAAAATGCTCACTCGTGAGGATAAAGATTCAATATCTAAACTGATCAATGAAGCAATTCTCGATCTTCATAAAAATAGTGCATTTCTTCAAATCATATCTCAAACAGTTTCTAAAGCCGTCTTAAAAGTTTTTGACCATCGACTTAATTTAATTCAGAGTGAAATGGAATCCATTAAAACAAATAACACTAAATCAAGTGAAATGTTACTAGATAAATATGATAATCTTGTACAATACACACGACGAAATAGTATCCGTATTTTTGGTGTCGAAGAAACTAAAAACGAAAATTTGGAACAATCAGTATTAAAAATTTTTGAAACTAAAATGAAAGTTAAATTATCTTCGGGATGTATAGACCGTTGCCACCGCTTCGGGAACCCGTCTTCCAATAATACCCGACAAATTATCGTAAAGTTTACAAGCTACAAATACAAAAATGATGTGTTCAGGGCTAAGAAACATTTAAAAGGCTCCGGCATTGTGATTCGCGAGGATCTCACGCAACAAAGGATGTCACTACTAAAAGCTGCAGTAAATAAGTTTTCCAGCAAGAATGTGTGGTCCCAAGACGGGAAAATTGTCGTAAGTGTGAACTCCAAACGCAAGACTGTGAGTAATATTAAAGACTTGGAACTATTTTAAATAGAATCGAACTTTAATGTATTTGCTATTAATGTAATTCTCATTTTTACTTGGAACGGTGTATACTAAATTTATACTTTTTGTTAATTTTTCTACCTGTTGTAGATTGTTTCAATTATAATTTTCGATGTGAAGGCCGGAGCATGTGTACACGTCTCAGCCGATCAAGAATATTGGCTTATTTTTATTTGTATTTTTTGTTTTCGCGTATTCACTTTATTTCTTTCTAATTTTAATGTCAGATATCGATACTTCAGTTAACGATTCTAATACAGATGCCAACTTACAACTTAACAATTTTTCCATAGGATGTATTAATGCTAGATCCTTAAATTCAAGTTTCGGGGAAATTTGTGATCTTTTAGAACATAACAACTTTGATATTTTGGCAGTCACAGAAACGTGGCTTAGTAGTACTTCGCCATCACTACTATTTTATATAGATGGATATAATCTTGTCAATTTAGATAGAGAAAATAAACGTGGTGGTGGAGTTGCTTTCTATGTGCGAAAATCGATTAATTATCATATTTTAGATTTAAGTATAGTTAAGAAAAATAACATTGAACATTTGTGGTTACTATGTAATATTAATCATATAAAAATTGCTGTTGGTGTTATATATAATCCAAGTAGGAATTTTTATAAAGATTTAGATATACTTAATACAGTATTTACTGAATTTATAATTAAATCTGATTACCTTATTTGTACAGGAGATGTTGATAAAGGACTGCAAATCTGAGTTTTTAAACAATGTACTTGATGCGTATAATATAAGTCAGTTAATAGATACAGCCACTAGGCCATCTTCAAAATCATTGCTTGATATTATGTGCGTCTCTAATAAAGATATATGTATTGATTCTGGTGTAATTCCGTCAGATGAAATATCTGATCATAGTTGTGTTTATTGTACGTTAAATTTACCTAAATTTAAAGAACCTGAAAAGTTCATAACATATAGAGATTTAAAAAATATTAACATGGATGAATTACTTGAATACACTGCTTCAGTAAACTGGAACTATATTTTGAGCTTAAATGACATAAATGAGAAGGTTACTTATCTAAATAATACTATTAATGATATTTTTAATAAATTTGCTCCCCTCAGAAATATTAAAATAAAAAACAACTATACACCCTGGATTACTCCTGTAATTAAAATAATGCAATGTAAAAGAAATGCTGCTCTCTTAAAATACAAACGAACTAAATCACCTGCTGCATGGTCATACTATAAGGAAATGAGAAATTTAACAACAGCTGCAATTCGCAGGGAGAAAAAAGCATATATAAATTACAGTATTAATTCTAATTTAAAGACACCTTCGAAACTATGGAAAGGACTTAAAACTATTGAAAGTACATTTTCAAATAAAACTGATTCTACTTTACCCGCTAATTTATGTAATCCTTCTAATTATGGACAGTATATTTTACAAAAAACCGGTAATCTCAATATTTGCAATGACCAATTAAATTTCTATCTAAACAACTATTTCTTCAATACTTCAAACCAAAAATTTCATTTTAATTCGGTTGATATTGATACCGTAAGAAACACTATTTATAGTATTAAATCACTTTCTGTCGGCTCCGATGGAATTTCATCGATAATGATTAAACTGATAATTGATCATATACTTCCATACATTTGTCATATAATCAACAGCTCTCTTCTGGAGGGCATTTTTCCAGATCAATGGAAATCTGCTATTGTCAGACCAATTTTGAAAACGAACAATCCTAATTCATTCGATGATATAAGACCGATAAGTATTTTGCCAGTCCTTTCAAAAGTAATAGAAAAAATATGTCACAACCAAATTTCTCAATATCTAAACTTGCATAACATTATTCCTGCCTCACAGTCAGGTTTCAGATCTGGTTGTAGCACTAACACATGTTTACTTAATATTACTGACGAAATTATTGAAGGACTTGACAATTAAAAGTCCGTGATTTTCTAAAGCTTTCGATCTCATAAATCATAATTTACTTCTAGCCAAATTAAAATACTACAACTTTTCAGATACAGCAGTAGCGTGGTGTCAAAGTTACTTTTCAAGGAGAACATTTGAAATCCATATGAATAATAATTTATGTGTGAATAAATCTAATATATTTGCTTTAAATAAAGGCGTCCCGCAAGGTTCCATCTTGGGGCCTCTTTTCTTTATTATATATATTGCAGACTTGCCTACAGTTATAAAGTTCTGCTCAATCCATTCTTATGCTGATGATACGCATTTAATTGCAACCTTTTCGCCTCAGACAATTGCATCTTCGGTCTCTCAAGTAAACAATGATTTAGAAAACCTGGTCTCCTGGGTTAATAGAAATGGCTTAAGTTTAAACGCCAAAAAGTCATCCATGATGACGTTTGGTAAACATCATTACAATTATCCAGTTTTGCTAGATGGTAACTGTTTAGAAAGCAAAAAAGTTACAAGATGTCTTGGTGTGCTAATTGACGAAAAATTAAATTTTAGATTTCATTTGAACAACAAATTGCAGAGTGCTAGACTTAAACTCAAAATATTATACAAACATAAATACATCCTATCTCCTGAAATTAAATTGTATCTTATAAATTCTTTCGTTTTATCTATTTTTGATTACTGCTCTACCGTCTATGTACCTAATCTATTCAAAATTGATAAATATAGGATTTTCCTTTTTCAAAATTGTTGTCTGAGATTCATTTACAACGTCCGCAAATATGATCATATATCTTCCTTCAGAATTCGTGCAAATATGTTATCGATTGACGACAAAATGCATCAAACCTACTTAAATCTCATACATAAAATTTTATTAACAAAAATTCCTGTATGTCTCTATGCTAAATTAACACCTAAATTTTCACCCTATTTGCTTCGTTTTGATAAATTTCTTATTTCCAACTACAGGACAGTAAAATTCAGAGCATCTTTCTCATACCTTGCGCCTACACTATATAATTGTATTCCAGCCAACATGAAAACTCGATCATTGATTTCATTTAGGCTCAAACTTAAACTAATTTGGGATCAGTTATCGATTTAGGTAAATTACATATTTTCCACATTATTATTGTTTTTTTTTTTTTGCTGAAATTAAGCGGATCGACTGCTACGGTCATTACCGCTGTAAAAAAAAATTAATTAAAGCCAACCAAAATTAAATAAATAAATAATGGTGGTAAGAAAAGCAAAAGAAAGAAATGAACTATAAAATATCATTTATCAGTCCGGTGAAATGAATAAATTTTAAAAGTTTCTCAACACTATCAGTCTCATTGGAGAGAACTGACGGAAGAGTATTTGCAAGGCTGAAGAGGTTTCTGTCGTTGTAATACTTAGCACAATGCAGAAGAAGATGAAAAACAGAAAGGCGAGTATCACATACATCGCACATAGGTACGGGGTCCCGGACAAGAAGATAAAGATGGGTGGCTTTAATGTGACCTATTCTCAAACGCGTAATCGCTACTTGCTCCTTCCTCGTAACAGAAATAGGTAGCTTCCACTTTTGAACGCCAGGTTTAATCGATCTAAGTTTGTCGGTGGAGCGATTCCAATCGTCCTGCCAAGAAGTTAAACAAAATGACGATATACGTTGAAGCATATCGTCTGGCCTGAGAGCGTGCGTCCTAACGTAATCAAGTAGAGCAGCTTCACGTGCAGCATAATCAGCTCTGTGATTACCAGCGATACCGATATGTCCAGGAATCCACAGAAAAGTAACACGGATTTGCCTAGATGAAAGTAGGCAAAGACTATAAAAAAGCATCTGAATAAGAGGATCAGTTGAAAACCGGTTACATAGACTCGTTATAGCGCTGAGTGAATCCGTACATAAAACGATAAGTTGTTCACGTTCGATGACGTGTAAGCAACGTTGCAAAGCAGAATAAATGGCATACAGCTCAGCACCATAAACAGAGGAAGAAGGCGATAAAGTGATAATATGTTCTTCATCTCGAAAAATGAAAGAACATCCGGTTCCGGTGCTGTTTTTAGACCCGTCTGTATAGATAAAAATGGAGTCTGTGTACCTTTCTTTAAGGAGACAGAATTCCTGGACATAAAGGGAAGGCGGAGTAATATCCTTCTTATACTTAGTAAGAACTAACTCAGTACTTATTTGAGGAAGACACCATGGTGGTGTATCCGAAATAAGCTGAGGTAAAATATCTTCCTTGCCTAGTGAAAGTTTATCAAACTTTTTGACCAGTTGAACAGCCAAAGGACAGAGAGAGGTGGAACTGCTGAGGAATAGATTATGGGCACGCTCGTCTTGGAAAAGAGAAGTAAACATGAAATGCCAAGGTTTGGACATAATTCGAGCAGTATATCTCATGCATTGTCGTGTTCTACGGATAGATAATGGAGGCAACCCTGACTCACAGTATAAACTGTGAACTGGAGAAGTACGAAAGGCACCAGTTGACAAACGGATACCCGTATTATGGACAGCATCTAAGCGGTTGAGATGGAGTTGTTTAGCGGAACTGAGTACGATTGCTCCAAAATCAAGTTTCGACGTTACAAGTGAATTGTAAAGTCGTAGCAAACAGTCTCTATCAGCACCCCACTTAGTGCTTCCGAGGCATTTTAATGCATTCAAAACACGACTGCAGTCTGCAGCAAGTTCTAGAATATGCGGCTTCCAGGTCAGATACGGATCAAGAGTTAAACCCAAAAATTTAACCCTATCGACGCACTGAATTGGAGAACCATACAAATGAAGAGAAGGATTGTTGTGAGGAGTACGTAAGCGACAGAAATCTATACACTTCGTTTTCTCGACAGAAAAACGAAAACCCCTAGCGGTAGCAGCATTGGTTATGGTGTTAATTGCATCCTGAAGTCGAGATTTGCACTCAGGAATGCTAGATGCTGAAGTGTAAATGACCAAGTCATCGACAAAGAGACAATGGCGGACGGTCGGAGGAAGATTTTGTGCAATGCTATTGATAGCAATTAGAAAAAGGATTACACTAATGGTAGAACCTTGCGGAATACCATTTTCTAGGGGGTGAGAAGATGAATAGATATCACCTATACGTACTTTGAAAGTTCGATTTTCAAAAAAGGAAGATATAAAAAGTGGTAGATTGCCACGAAGTCCCCACTCATGTAGCTGTTTAAGAATGCCGTAACGCCAAGTCATATCAAATGCCTTCTCCAGGTCGAAGAAAACAGCAACTAAATGTTTTCGTTCGAGGAAGTTACAATGAATGTCATTCGTTAACTGAACATGGAGATCAGTGACAGAATGACATTTTCTAGAGCCACACTGATACGGATCTAAAAGGCGATTATGCACTAAATACCAACAAAGCCTGTAGTTTACCATACGTTCGTAAATTTTACCCAGATGACACGTTAGTGATATGGGCCTGTAACTAGTAGAATGTGTGGCATCCTTGCCCGGTTTCAAAATAGGAACGATGGTAGCTTCTCGCCAGGCATCCGGGTACGTACCACTACGCCAGAGAAGGTTGAAAAAATTTAAAATATGAGTTTTCATCTCAGAAGGTAGATGCTTTAACATGCAATATGAAATGTTGTCAGGACCGACAGATGTATTTTTTGTTTTGCTAAGTGCAAAATCAAATTCAAAAATTGAAAAAGGAAGGTTATATACTTCATCGCCATCAGAAGAGAAATCAAGAGGGGCTTCACTCGTTTCTTTGACATTAAGAAATTTTAAAGATTAGTTTTCTGTACTACTGACAGACTCGAAATGTGTAGCTAAACATTTGGAGATGTCATTAAGATTAGTGCTTAAAATGTTATTGATATGAAGAAGATTGACAGTGTGAGACTTTTGATAACCGTGCATGTATTTAATTTTATTCCACAGCTCATTTGACGGACGCTCAGGTGTGACAGAAGAGACATAATTCCGCCAGGAGGCAGACATTGCTTGTAGAATAACACATCGAGCATGAGCTCGGGCCTTCTTAAAAATGATTTGGTTATCAAGAGTTGGTGAACGTCGATAACATTTTAATGCACGTTTCTTTTCACGGATAGCACTAGCTACATTCGTGTTCCACCAGGGGACCTTTCTTCTAATGAAACGAGAAGATGTTAACGGGATATTATTGGTTGCAGATCGTAAGATACTGCAATTAATATCGCCAAGAGATACATGAATATTTTTTGACATAACTGGGACAGTTATTTCCGCGGAAAAACTGTCCCAATCAGCAGACTCAAATCGCCATCTTTGGAGAAAAGAAGGCTCTGAAAAAGGAAGAGAACAAGAGATCAAAATGGGTAAATGATCACTGAAATGTGCATCATCAAGCACTTTCCAGGAGAAGTGCGGAGCTAAAGAAGGAGAACAAATTGATAAATCAATGGCTGAAAAGGAATTTGAACGTAAATTAAAATAAGTGGCGTCCCCTGTATTCAGGAGAACTGCATCAATGTTATCAAGAAGGTTCTCAATAATACGTCCTCTACCGTCAGACTGATTGGATCCCCATAAAAAACTGTGTGCATTAAAGTCACCAACAAGAAGGAACGGTGGCTCAAGCTGATTTATAATATTGTCAAGATCATTCATATTCCAATTAAAATTTGGCAAGTAAATATTACAGACTGTAAACTTTCTAGGTGAATATAATTGTACTGCAACTGCTTGAAGTTGCGTTTGAAGATTACATACTGTATATGGAGTAGGAGAAGTTAAAAGTATCGCAACACCGCCATGTGCTCGTCCGTCGGGATTTACATCATGACGAATGATGTTTAAGCCGCTTAGAGAAAATGAATCTTGAGGTTTGAGATGAGTTTCTTGAATGCAAACACAGCTGGGGCTCTGATCAGCTAATAGCAATTTAAGCTCTGGAAGATGAGTAACAATACCATTGCAGTTCCATTGAAGGAGTTTAAACATTGGAAGTAAGAAAAAAATGAAAGAAAAATGGTGCTATATAAATAGCTGAAGAGCTCAAAGGTAGAATACAAGCTCTAGGAACGAGGCTTGCCCTTAGGCCAACCTCTTCTATCTTTTTTCTTCTTATTGCGGGCAGAAGAATTCCCGTCGACAGTAGCAGTACTGTCATTGCTGGAATTGTCAGTCTCTTCCGAACGAAGGAGAACGGGAGTGTTCGTCGTAGGTAGGCTGACTTGGGGAGTGTTACTTGTTGGTACACTTGGCACATTAACAAATTTAACACCAGATGAACTGGGTGTAGAAGCAAGAGACAAAGCGGTTGGCGTTTTTAATTGACTTTGAGAAGCAAATAATTGTACAAATTCAGAAAAAACATTTTTAATGATTTTTGCGATCTCTGGCATCAGCAGAGACGCGATGTCGGCAACGTTTAACGGTGGAGGAGAAGCAGGTTTTGATGCAACTTTAGCATAAGAAGTGGTGAAAGTGGTATTACGCTGTACATGCTGCCTTGCTTCCGGGAAGCTACATTTATGAGTAGTTTTGTACTCTAAAATAGCGTATTCCATTTTAAATTTCGGGCAGTTTCTAGAGCTGGCAGGATGGTTACCTTGGCAATTAATACAATTGACATCACCGCATTCGGTTCCGTCATGTGGAGGTTTTCCGCAGATGCAAATTTTTTGATTTTTACAATTGGACGAGGAGTGTCCAAATTGTTGGCAATTGAAGCAGCGAAGAGGGTTAGGGATATACGGACGAACAGGGAGGCGATACATGGCAGCATATATATATTTTGGGACATCACAACAATTAAAAGTTAGCACAAGGGATGGGGTATTTTCCTCACGACCGTTTTTCCTACTTATGATCCTTCGCACTTCAACCACACCTTCCTTTTTCAGTTCACTCAAAATTTCATCAGTTGTGCAGTTCAGCAGATGCCTACAGTAGATAACACCCTTAGAAAAATTAAGGGTGTTATGTGGCGTGATAGCAACAACATAATCACCTAGGGTCTTGGCTGCAAGTAATTTTCGTGACTGATCAGCATTTTTTGCTTCAATAAGAAGACCGTCTTTAATTTTCCGGATGACTTTAACGTCTCCGGCAATAGATTTCACTAAACGCGAAATAAGAAAGGGGCTTACTTTGCTGAAGTCTCCACTGGCTCTTTTTACCAACAGAAACATTGGTGCTGGGTCCTCATCGTCAGAATTGACGCGAGCTCGCTTCTCCCTAGGCCCCGGGACCGAGTCCGAAGCCATTTTTAATGTCTGGTGGGCCGAAGCCCCCAGACGAAACCAAAGATACGATAAGTAAAAATATGTATTTTAATTTTATTTAAAAAAATTTAAATAAAATAAATTTTGGCGCTAAATGCCAGAAAAACAATGGAATAAAGCTCAGAAGCCTTTATTTAATTTATTAAAATAAATTAAAATATTAAAAAAGAAAATGAAAACAAAAAAACGCACCACAGGTGGGCGTGGCTAAGCAGTGAAAAATTTTTCAAAGTTAAAAAATAAGGAAAAACAGACCTGATTTGAAAAAAATGTAAACTGCACTTCTTCACAGCACTGCTATGATACACTTTACACTATATTCGTAAATTATTTTTCGAAAAAAACCACTTTTTCGCAATGATAACTGCGGACGGCTCGCTGACAGGTGTTACCGCTGACAGGTACGTACGCTAACTGATTATTATTGTTATTTTTTATTCTATATGTGTATTTATATATATTTATTTATATATGATAAATTGTGTCTTCCAATTCTATGGACATACATAATGACTATATTTATATTGATTTCTTTGTATTATTAGTAATTTATAATCTCATAAAGAGGTTCATCTTGAATATTTGTATTTTTCTTTTTGTATATGTATTTTGGGTTGAATGGAAGAACAGCCTATGGCTGAATTCCGCCCTTGACAATGATGTCAATAAAGATATATTATTATATTCATGTTTCTGTCGTGTATAATAGCTAATGTTGGTGAAAGCAAGATAAAAATGCTGTTTTAAGCATGCAAAAGCATACAAAACACCGTTTTCAAGTATTTAAACTGTCATAATTATGTATATGTTGTGTGTAATGGTTTATGTTTGCAAAATCAAGATAAAATAGCTGTTTTCAGCTTACAAAAACATACAAAATGCTGTTTGCAAGTATTTAAACTGTCATATTTATGTTTCTGTCGTGCATAATGGCTAATGTTTGTGAAACCAAAATAAAATAGCTGTTTTAAGCATGCAAAAGCATAAAAACACCGTTTTCAAGTATTTAAACTGTCATATTCATGTATATGTCGTGCGTAATGGCTTATGTTTGCAAAATCAAGATAAAATAGCTGTTTTCAGCTTGCAAAAACATAGAAAATGCTGTTTTCAAGTATTTAAATTGTCATATTCATGTTTCTGTCGTGTATAATAGCTAATGTTGGTGAAAGCAAGACAAAAATGCTGTTTAAAGCATGCAAAAGCATACAAAACACCGTTTTCAAGTATTTAAACTGTCATATTCATGTATATGTCGTGTGTAATGGCTAATGTTTGCAAAATCAAGATAAAATAGCTGTTTTCAGCTTGCAAAAACATACAAAATGCTGTTTTCAAGTATTTAAACTGTCATATTCATGTTTCTGTCGTGTATAATAGCTAATGTTGGTGAAAGCAAGATAAAAATGCTGTTTTAAGCATGCAAAAACATACAAAACACCGTTTTCAAGTATTTAAACTGTCATATTCATGTATATGTCGTGTGTAATGGCTTATGTTTGCAAAATCAAGATAAAATAGCTGTTTTTCAGCTTGCAAAAACATACAAAATGCTGTTTTCAAGTATTTAAATTGTCATATTCATGTTTATGTCGTGTATTATAGCTAATGTTGGTGAAAACAAGATAAAAATGCTGTTTTAAGCATACAAAAGCATACAAAACACCGTTTTCAAGTATTTAAACTGTCATATTCAAGTATATGTCGTGTGTAATGTCTTATGTTTGCAAAATCAAGATAAAATAGTTGTTTTCAGCTTGCAAAAACATACAAAATGCTGTTTTCAAGTATTTAAACTGTCATATTCATGTTTCTGTCGTGTATAATAGCTAATGTTGGTGAAAGCAAGATAAAAATGCTGTTTTAAGCATGCAAAAGCATACAAAACACCGTTTTCAAGTATTTTAACTGTCATATTCATGTATATGTCGTGTGTAATGGCTTGTTTGGAAAATCAAGGTAAAAATGCTGTTTTAAGCATGCAAAAGCATACAAAACACAGTTTTCAAGTATTTATACTTTCATATTCATGTTTCTGTCGTGTATAATAGCTAATGTTGGTGAAAGCAAGACAAAAATGCTGTTTTAAGCATGCAAAAGCATACAAAACACCGTTTTCAAGTATTTAAACTGTCATATTCATGTATATGTCGTGTGTAATGGCTAATGTTTGCAAAATCAAGATAAAATAGCTGTTTTCAGCTTGCAAAAACATACAAAATGCTGTTTTCAAGTATTTAAACTGTCATATTCATGTTTCTGTCGTGTATAATAGCTAATGTTGGTGAAAGCAAGATAAAAATGCTGTTTTAAGCATGCAAAAACATACAAAACACCGTTTTCAAGTATTTAAACTGTCATATTCATGTATATGTCGTGTGTAATGGCTTATGTTTGCAAAATCAAGATAAAATAGCTGTTTTCAGCTTGCAAAAACATACAAAATGCTGTTTTCAAGTATTTAAATTGTCATATTCATGTTTATGTCGTGTATTATAGCTAATGTTGGTGAAAGCAAGATAAAAATGCTGTTTTAAGCATACAAAAGCATACAAAACACCGTTTTCAAGTATTTAAACTGTCATATTCAAGTATATGTCGTGTGTAATGTCTTATGTTTGCAAAATCAAGATAAAATAGTTGTTTTCAGCTTGCAAAAACATACAAAATGCTGTTTTCAAGTATTTAAACTGTCATATTCATGTTTCTGTCGTGTATAATAGCTAATGTTGGTGAAAGCAAGATAAAAATGCTGTTTTAAGCATGCAAAAGCATACAAAACACCGTTTTCAAGTATTTTAACTGTCATATTCATGTATATGTCGTGTGTAATGGCTTGTTTGGAAAATCAAGGTAAAAATGCTGTTTTAAGCATGCAAAAGCATACAAAACACAGTTTTCAAGTATTTATACTTTCATATTCATGTTTCTGTCGTGTATAATAGCTAATGTTGGTGAAAGCAAGACAAAAATGCTGTTTTAAGCATGCAAAAGCATACAAAACACCGTTTTCAAGTATTTAAACTGTCATATTCATGTATATGTCGTGTGTAATGGCTAATGTTTGCAAAATCAAGATAAAATAGCTGTTTTCAGCTTGCAAAAACATACAAAATGCTGTTTTCAAGTATTTAAACTGTCATATTCATGTTTCTGTCGTGTATAATAGCTAATGTTGGTGAAAGCAAGATAAAAATGCTGTTTTAAGCATGCAAAAACATACAAAACACCGTTTTCAAGTATTTAAACTGTCATATTCATGTATATGTCGTGTGTAATGGCTTATGTTTGCAAAATCAAGATAAAATAGCTGTTTTCAGCTTGCAAAAACATACAAAATGCTGTTTTCAAGTATTTAAATTGTCATATTCATGTTTATGTCGTGTATTATAGCTAATGTTGGTGAAAGCAAGATAAAAATGCTGTTTTAAGCATACAAAAGCATACAAAACACCGTTTTCAAGTATTTAAACTGTCATATTCAAGTATATGTCGTGTGTAATGTCTTATGTTTGCAAAATCAAGATAAAATAGTTGTTTTCAGCTAGCAAAAACATACAAAATGCTGTTTTCAAGGATTTAAACTGTCACATTCATGTTTCTGTCGTGTATAATAGCTAATGTTGGTGAAAGCAAGATAAAAATGCTGTTTTAAGCATGCAAAAGCATACAAAACACCGTTTTCAAATATTTAAACTGTCATATTCATGTATATGTCGTATATAATGGCTTATGTTTGCAAAATCAAGATAAAATAGCTGTTTTCAGCTTGCAAAAACATACAAAATGCTGTTTTCAAGTATTTAAACTGTCATATTCATGTTTCTGTTGTGTATAATAGCTAATGTTGGTGAAAGCAAGATAAAAATGCTGTATTAAGCATACAAAAGCATACAAAACACCGTTTATAAGTATTTAAACTGTCATTTTCATGTATATGTTGTGTGTAATGGCTTATGTTTGCAAAATTAAGATAAAATAGCTGTTTTCAGCTAGCAAAAACATACAAAATGCTGTTTTCAAGGATTTAAACTGTCATATTCATGTTTCTGTCTTGTATAATAGCTAACGTTGGTGAAAGCAAGATAAAAATGCTGTTTTAAGCATACAAAACACCGTTTATAAGTATTTAAACTGTCATTTTCATGTATATGTTGTGTGTAATGGCTTATGTTTGCAAAATCAAGATAAAATAGCTGTTTTCAGCCTACAAAAACATACAAAATGCTGTTTTCAAGTATTTAAACTGTCATATTTATGTTTCTGTCGTGCATAATGGCTAATGTTTGTGAAATCAAGATAAAATGGCTGTTTTAAGCATGCAAAAGCATACAAAACGCCGTTTTCAAGTATTTAAACTGTCATATTCATGTATATGTCGTGTGTAATGGCTTATGTTTGAAAAAATCAAGATAAAATACCTGTTTTTAGCTTGCAAAAACATACAAAATGCTGTTCTCAAGTTTTTAAAGTGTCATATTCATGTTTCTGTCGCGTATAATGGCAAATGTTGGTGAAATCAAGATAAAATTGCTCTTTTAAGCATGCAAAAGCATACAAAACACGGTTTTCAATTATTTTAACTGTCATATTCATGTATATGTCGTGTGTAATGGCTTGTTTGGAAAATCAAGGTAAAAATGCTGTTTTAAGCATGCAAAAGCATACAAAACACAGTTTTCAAGTATTTATACTTTCATATTCATGTTTCTGTCGTGTATAATAGCTAATGTTGGTGAAAGCAAGACAAAAATGCTGTTTTAAGCATGCAAAAGCATACAAAACACCGTTTTGAAGTATTTAAACTGTCATATTCATGTATATGTCGTGTGTAATGGCTAATGTTTGCAAAATCAAGATAAAATAGCTGTTTTCAGCTTGCAAAAACATACAAAATGCTGTTTTAAAGTATTTAAACTGTCATATTCATGTTTCTGTTGTGTATAATAGCTAATGTTGGTGAAAGCAAGATAAAAATGCTGTTTTAAGCATGCAAAAACATACAAAACACCGTTTTCAAGTATTTAAACTGTCATATTCATGTATATGTCGTGTGTAATGGCTTATGTTTGCAAAATCAAGATAAAATAGCTGTTTTCAGCTTGCAAAAACATACAAAATGTTGTTTTCAAGTATTTAAATTGTCATATTTATGTTTATGTCGTGTATTATAGCTAATGTTGGTGAATGCAAGATAAAAATGCTGTTTTAAGCATACAAAAGCATACAAAACACCGTTTTCAAGTATTTAAACTGTCATATTCATGTATATGTCGTGTGTAATGTCTTATGTTTGCAAAATCAAGATAAAATAGCTGTTTTCAGCTTGCAAAAACATACAAAATGCTGTTTTCAAATATTAAAACTGTCATATTCATGTTTCTGTCGTGTATAATAGCTAATGTTGTTGAAAGCAAGATAAAAATTCTGATTTAAGCATGCAAAAGCATACAAAACACCGTTTTCAAGTATTTAAACTGTCATATTCATGTATATGTTGTGTGTAATGGCTTATGTTTGCAAAATCAAGATAAAATAGCTGTTTTCAGCTTGCAAAAACATACAAAATGCTGTTTTCAAGTATTTAAACTGTCATATTCATGTTTCTGTCGTGTATAATAGCTAATGTTGGTGAAAGCAAGATAAAAATGCTGTTTTAAGCATGCAAAAGCATACAAAACACCGTTTTCATTTATTTAAACTGTCATATTCATGTATATGTCGTGTGTAATGGATTATGTTTGCAAAATCAAGATAAAATAGCTGTTTTCAGCTTGCAAAAACATACAAAATGCTGTTTTCAAGTTTTTATACTGTCATATTCATGTTCCTGTCGCGTATAATGGCAAATGTTGGTGAAATCAAAATAAAATTGCTCTTTTAAGCATGCAAAAGCATACAAAACACTGTTTTCAATTATTTTAACTGTCATATTCATGTATATGTCGTGTGTAATGGCTTGTTTGGAAAATCAAGATAAAAATGCTGTTTTAAGCATGCAAAAGAATACAAAACACCGTTTTCAAGTATTTATACTGTCATATACATGTTTCTGTCGTGTATAATAACTAATGTTGGAGAAAGCAAGACAAAAATGCTGTTTTAAGCATGCAAAAACATACAAAACACCGTTTTCAAGTATTTAAACTGTCATATTCATGTATATGTCGTGTGTCATGGCTTATGTTTGCAAAATAAAGATAAAATAACTGTTTTCAGCTTGCAAAAACATACAAAATGCTGTTTTCAAGTATTTATATTGTCATATTCATGTTTATGTCGTGTATTATAGCTAATGTTGGTTAAAGCAAGATAAAAATGCTGTTTTAAGCATGCAAAAGCATACAAAACACCGTTTTCAAGTATTTAAACTGTCATATTCATGTATATGTCGTGTGTAATGGCTTATGTTTGCAAAATAAAGATAAAATAACTGTTTTCAGCTTGCAAAAACATACAAAATGCTGTTTTCAAGTATTTATATTGTCATATTCATGTTTATGTCGTGTATTATAGCTAATGTTGGTTAAAGCAAGATAAAAATGCTGTTTTAAGCATGCAAAAGCATACAAAACACCGTTTTCAAGTATTTGAACTGTCATATTCATGTATATGTCGTGTGTAATGGCTTATGTTTGCAAAATCAAGATAAAATAGTTGTTTTCAGCTTGCAAAAACATACAAAATGCTGTTTTCAAATATTAAAATAGTCATGTTTCTGTCGTGTATAATAGCTAATGTTGGTGAAAGCAAGATAAAAATGCTGTTTTAAGCATGCAAAAGCATACAAAACACCGTTTTCAAGTATTTAAACTGTCATATTTATATTTATATTTATATTTATTTATTTGGCTAATTACAATGGATGTTTTTAGCATATTCATGTATATGTCGTGTGTAATGGCTTATGTTTGCAAAATCAAGATAAAATAGCTGTTTTCAGCTTGCAAAAACATACAAAATGCTGTTTTCAAGTATTTAAACTGTCACATTCATGTTTCTGTCGTGTATAATAGCTAATGTTGGTGAAAGCAAGATAAAAATGCTGTTTTAAGCATGCAAAAGCATACAAAACACCGTTTTCAAGTATTTATACTGTCATATTCATGTTTCTGTCGTGTATAATAGCTAATGTTGGAGAAAGCAAGACAAAAATGCTGTTTTAAGCATGCAAAAGCATACGAAACAACGTTTTCAAGTATTTAAACTGTCATATTCATGTATATGTCGCGTGTAATGGCTTATGTTTGCAAAATAAAGATAAAATAGCTGTTTTCAGCTTGCAAAAACATACAAAATGCTGTTTTCAAGTATTTAAATTGTCATATTCATGTTTATGTCGCGTATAATGGCAAATGTTGGTGAAATCAAGATAAAATAGCTGTTTTAAGCATGCAAAAGCATACAAAACACCGTTTTCAAGTATTTTAACTGTCATATTCATGTATATGTCGTGTGTAATGGCTTGTTTGGAAAATCAAGGTAAAAATGCTGTTTTAAGCATGCAAAAGCATACAAAACACAGTTTTCAAGTATTTATACTTTCATATTCATGTTTCTGTCGTGTATAATAGCTAATGTTGGTGAAAGCAAACAAAAATGCTGTTTTAAGCATGCAAAAGCATACAAAACACCGTTTTCAAGTATTTAAACTGTCATATTCATGTATATGTCGTGTGTAATGGCTAATGTTTGCAAAATCAAGATAAAATAGCTGTTTTCAGCTTGCAAAAACATACAAAATGCTGTTTTCAAGTATTTAAACTGTCATATTCATGTTTCTGTCGTGTATAATAGCTAATGTTGGTGAAAGCAAGATAAAAATGCTGTTTTAAGCATGCAAAAACATACAAAACACCGTTTTCAAGTATTTAAACTGTCATATTCATGTATATGTCGTGTGTAATGGCTTATGTTTGCAAAATCAAGATAAAATAGCTGTTTTCAGCTTGCAAAAACATACAAAATGCTGTTTTCAAGTATTTAAATTGTCATATTCATGTTTATGTCGTGTATTATAGCTAATGTTGGTGAAAGCAAGATAAAAATGCTGTTTTAAGCATGCAAAAGCATACGAAACACCGTTTTCAAGTATTTAATTTGTCATATTCATGTTTCTGTCGTGTATAATAGCTAATGTTGGTGAAAGCAAGATAAAAATGCTGTTTTAAGCATGCAAAAGCATACAAAACAGCGTTTTCAAGTATTTAAACTGTCATATTCATATTTCTGTCATGTATAATAGCTAATGTTGGTGAAAGCAAGATAAAAATGCTATTTAAGCATGTAAAAGCATACAAAACACCGTTTTCAAGTATTTAAACTGTCATATTAATGTGTAATGGCTTATGTTTGCAAAATCAAGATAAAATAGCTGTTTTCAGCTTGCAAAAACATACAAAATGCTGTTTTCAAGTATTTAAACTGTCATATTCATGTTTCTGTCGTGTATAATAGCTAATGTTGGTGAAAGCAAGATAAAAATGCTGTTTTAAGCATGCAAAAACATACAAAACACCGTTTTCAAGTATTTAAACTGTCATATTCAAGTATATGTCATGTGTAATGTCTTATGTTTGCAAAATCAAGATAAAATAGTTGTTTTCAGCTTGCAAAAACATACAAAATGCTGTTTTCAAGTATTTAAACTGTCATATTCATGTTTCTGTCATGTATAATAGCTAATGTTGGTGAAAGCAAGATAAAAATGCTGTTTTAAGCATGCAAAAGCATACAAAACACCGTTTTCAAGTATTTTAACTGTCATATTCATGTATATGTCGTGTGTAATGGCTTGTTTGGAAAATCAAGGTAAAAATGCTGTTTTAAGCATGCAAAAGCATACAAAACACAGTTTTCAAGTATTTATACTTTCATATTCATGTTTCTGTCGTGTATAATAGCTAATGTTGGTGAAAGCAAGACAAAAATGCTGTTTTAAGCATGCAAAAGCATACAAAACACCGTTTTCAAGTATTTAAACTGTCATATTCATGTATATGTCGTGTGTAATGGCTAATGTTTGCAAAATCAAGATAAAATAGCTGTTTTCAGCTTGCAAAAACATACAAAATGCTGTTTTCAAGTATTTAAACTGTCATATTCATGTTTCTGTCGTGTATAATAGCTAATGTTGGTGAAAGCAAGATAAAAATGCTGTTTTAAGCATGCAAAAACATACAAAACACCGTTTTCAAGTATTTAAACTGTCATATTCATGTATATGTCGTGTGTAATGGCTTATGTTTGCAAAATCAAGATAAAATAGCTGTTTTCAGCTTGCAAAAACATACAAAATGCTGTTTTCAAGTATTTAAATTGTCATATTCATGTTTATGTCGTGTATTATAGCTAATGTTGGTGAAAGCAAGATAAAAATGCTGTTTTAAGCATACAAAAGCATACAAAACACCGTTTTCAATTATTTAAACTGTCATATTCAAGTATATGTCGTGTGTAATGTCTTATGTTTGCAAAATCAAGATAAAATAGTTGTTTTCAGCTTGCAAAAACATACAAAATGCTGTTTTCAAGTATTTAAACTGTCATATTCATGTTTCTGTCGTGTATAATAGCTAATGTTGGTGAAAGCAAGATAAAAATGCTGTTTTAAGCATGCAAAAGCTTACAAAACACCGTTTTCAAGTATTTAAACTGTCATATTCATGTATATGTCGTGTGTAATGGATTATGTTTGCAAAATCAAGATAAAATAGCTGTTTTCAGCTTGCAAAAACATACAAAATGCTGTTTTCAAGTTTTTATACTATCATATTCATGTTTCTGTCGCGTATAATGGCAAATGTTGGTGAAATCAAGATAAAATTGCTCTTTTAAGCATACAAAAGCATACAAAACACCGTTTTCAAGTATTTAAACTGTCATATTCATGTATATGTCGTGTGTAATGTCTTATGTTTGCAAAATCAAGATAAAATAGTTGTTTTCAGCTTGCAAAAACATACAAAATGCTGTTTTCAAATATTAAAATAGTCATATTCATGTTTCTGTCGTGTATAATAGCTAATGTTGGTGAAAGCAAGATAAAAATGCTATTTTAAGCATGCAAAAGCATACAAAACACCGTTTTCAAGTATTTAAACTGTCATATTCATGTATATGTCGTGTGTAATGGCTTATGTTTGCAAAATCAAGATAAAAAAGCTGTTTTTAGCTTGCAAAAACATCCAAAATGCTGTTTTCAAGTATTTAAGCTGTCATATTCATGTTTCTGTCGTGTATAATAGCTAATGTTGGTGAAAGCAAGATAAAAATGCTGTTTTAAGCATGCAAAAGCATACAAAACACCGTTTTCAAGTATTTAAACTGTCATATTCATGTATATGTCGTGTGTAATGGATTATGTTTGCAAAATCAAGATAAAATAGCTGTTTTCAGCTTGCAAAAACTTAGAAAATGCTGTTTTCAAGTATTTAAATTGTCATATTCATGTTTCTGTCGTGTATAATAGCTAATGTTGGTGAAAGCAAGATAATAATGCTGTTTTAAGTATGCAAAAGCATACAAAACGCCGTTTTCAAGTATTTAAACAGTCATATTCATGTATATGTCGTGTGTAATGGCTTGTGTTTAAAAAAATCAAGATAAAATACCTGTTTTCAGCTTGCAAAAACATGCAAAATGCTGTTTTCAAGTTTTTATACTGTCATATTCATGTTTCTGTCGCGTATAATGGCAAATGTTGGTGAAATCAAGATAAAATTGCTCTTTTAAGCATGCAAAAGCATACAAAACACTGTTTTCAATTATTTTAACTGTCATATTCATGTATATGTCGTGTGTAATGGCTTGTTTGGAAAATCAAGATAAAAATGCTGATTTAAGCATGCAAAAGCATACAAAACACCGTTTTCAAGTATTTATACTGTTATATTCATGTTTCTGTCGTGTATAATAGCTAATGTTGGTGAAAGCAAGACAAAAATGCTGTTTTAAGCATGCAAAAGCATACAAAACACCGTTTTCAAGTATTTAAACTGTCATATTCATGTATATGTCGTGTGTAATGGCTTATGTTTGCAAAGTAAAGATAAAATAGCTGTTTTCATCTTGCAAAAACATACAAAATGCTGTTTTCAAGTATTTAAATTGTCATATTCATGTATATGTCGTGTGTAATGGCTTATGTTTGCAAAATCAAGATGAAATAGCTGTTTTCAGCTTGCAAAATCATACAAAATGCTGTTTTCAAGTATTTAAACTGTCATATTCATTATTCTGTCGTATATAAAAGCTAATGTTTGTGAAAGCAATATAAAAACGCTGTTTTAAGCATACAAAAGCATACAAAACGCCGTTTTCTAGTATTTAAACTGTCATATTCATGTATATGTCGTGTGTAATGGCTTATGTTTGAAAAAATCAAGATAAAATACCTGTTTTTAGCTTGCAAAAACATACAAAATGCTGTTTTCAAGTTTATAAACTGTCATATTCATGTTTCTGTCGCGTATAATGGCAAATGTTGGTGAAATCAAGATAAAATTGCTCTTTTAAGCATGCAAAAGCATACAAAACACGTTTTTCAATTATTTTAACTGTCATATTCATGTATATGTCGTGTGTAATGGCTTGTTTGGAAAATCAAGGTAAAAATGCTGTTTTAAGCATGCAAAAGCATACAAAACACAGTTTTCAAGTATTTATACTGTCATATTCATGTTTCTGTCGTGTGTAATGTCTTATGTTTGCAAAATCAAGATAAAATAGCTGTTTTCAGCTTGCAAAAACATACAAAATGCTGTTTTTAAATATTAAAACTGTCATATTCATGTATATGTCGTGTATAATAGCTAATGTTGGTGAAAGCAAGATAATAATGCTGTTTTAAGCATGCAAAAGCATACAAAACGCCGTTTTCAAGTATTTAAACTGTCATGCTTATGTTTGAAAAAATCAAGATAATATACCTGTTTTCAGCTTGCAAAAACATACAAAATGCTGTTTTCAAGTATTTAAATTGTCATATTCATGTTTATGTCGTGTATTATAGCTAATGTTGGTGAAAGCAAGATAAAAATGCTGTTTTAAGCATACAAAAGCATACAAAACACCGTTTTCAAGTATTTAAACTGTCATATTCAAGTATATGTCGTGTGTAATGTCTTATGTTTGCAAAATCAAGATAAAATAGTTGTTTTCAGCTTGCAAAAACATACAAAATGCTGTTTTCAAGTATTTAAACTGTCATATTCATGTTTCTGTCGTGTATAATAGCTAAGGTTGGTGAAAGCAAGATAAAAATGCTGTTTTAAGCATGCAAAAGCATACAAAACACCGTTTTCAAGTATTTAAACTGTCATATTCATGTATATGTCGTGTGTAATGGATTATGTTTGCAAAATCAAGATAAAATAGCTGTTTTCAGCTTGCAAAAACATACAAAATGCTGTTTTCAAGTTTTTATACTGTCATATTCATGTTTCTGTCGCGTATAATGGCAAATGTTGGTGAAATCAAGATAAAATTGCTCTTTTAAGCATGCAAAAGCATACAAAACACTGTTTTCAATTATTTAAACTGTCACATTCATGTTTCTGTCGTGTATAATAGCTAATGTTGGTGAAAGCAAGATAAAAATGCTGTTTTAAGCATGCAAAAGCATACAAAACACCGTTTTCAAGTATTTATACTGTCATATTCATGTTTCTGTCGTGTATAATAGCTAATGTTGGAGAAAGCAAGACAAAAATGCTGTTTTAAGCATGCAAAAGCATACAAAACACCGTTTTCAAGTATTTAAACTGTCATATTCATGTATCCTCTAAACCTAGCTTGTGAAATATTGAATGTAACCTTTCAGGTTCAAAAAGTTGGAAATAGTAGTGATGAACCTTCTTTATCATAAATAATAACGACCAGCAATTGTTTTTGTGGAATTTACTAGAAACTTAAGGGGATATTAAATGAACTGTTTTAGAGACGGGACGTTAAAAGACACTGACATGAAAGCGAGAAACGCAGTGACGAGCTTTCTTTGCTAATGTATTGACATGAAAGCGAGGAACGAAGTGACGAGCTTTCCTCGCCAATGTACTGACATGAAAGTGAGGAATGAAGTGACGTGTTTTCTTTGCCAATTTACTGACTTGGAAGCGAGGAACAAAGAGACTGCTATCTTCTTCAGTGTCGCGGAGCCTAGGGGTCAGACCTGCGAAGCAGGTCGGACCGCTAGTCCAATATACTAAAAGGCTTAATTCACTTTCTATATATACTTTCATCTGCCTAGTAACCAATTTGTGCGCAGCTCTAGAGCCTAGACGGTTTGACGGATTTCAGTGAAACCTTTACCGGAAGTTAGAGATTTTTTGGGAATACGTGCTTTTTATGAATTCACATTTTTAGTACACATGATGTGCGAGATATTAAATAAAAAAGGTTTATGGATCAAAGTGTGCGGTTGCTATGAAAGTGGAGTTTGTTGATTTTGGTTGTAACTTTACAAAAATTTATGTTCAATTTGTCATTTCTGACAGTTCTGTTTCAAAAATTAATTATAAATTATATATATTCTAGACAAATTGAAGAGGTTTTGAAAATTTATCTGTATTCAGAATTAATGAATAAATATGTGTACTATTTTGTAAATATTTTAAAAGTTAATTAAAAAAATAAAAATTGTAGCTGTCACTTTTCACAAATTTTGTGCAACTAGTTATTTTTGACATTTCAGTCTGAAATTTCAAATATAAATTCCTTTAATTGTAGTTCAGTTAGACGAATTTGGTAATTTATTTGTGTTTAGAATAAATTAACCAACATGATTATTATTTTGAAATTTTTTTAAATATGAATTTTTTTCCATATTATTTTCAAATTTAAAATAAATATGACAGATGTTCTTTGTTTGTTTGTTTAAGGATTTTAGGCGGTAAAATTCAAATGAGTTAACTTCTAAACTTCAAATAAGTTGAAAATTATTTTTCACTTCATAGATGGTTTCTTTTTCTTTTCAAAAAATACAACAGATGTCTCTGCTTGACAACATCTAAGTATTTTAGGCGGTAAAATTTAAATAAGTTAATTAGTTATCTAATATAAAAAGATCGTTTTAAATATTTATAATCAATTTCAGAATTATTATTTTTATCATCAGTTGTTTTTTATTTCTAATCCTTCCGTGTTTGATACTAAATTAAAAGTTTCACGTTAGAGATTTATAATAAAGTATCATAAAGGTATTTTGGACGATTGTCAATTGTTTTTTTATAAATATTATTTAAATCCTACCGTGTTTGGTATTGAATTAAAGGTCTCGCAGTAGAAATTTGAACTCAAATGTCAAAAAGTTGATTTGGACGATCGTTAATTGTTTTGTATAAATGTTATTTAATTCCTACCGAGTTTGGTATCATATTAAAGGCCTCGCGGGGGAGATTTGAACTTAAGTGTCAAAAAATTGTTTTGGACGATTGTCAATTGTTTTTTAAAAATATTATTTAAATCCTACCGTGATTGGTATCAAATTAAAGGCCTTGCGGAGGAGATTCTAACTCAAGTGTCAAAAAGTTGTTTTGGACGATTGTCAATTGTTTTTTATAAATATTATTTAAATCCTACCGTGTTTGGTGTCAAATTAAAGGCCTCGCAGAGGAGATTTGAACTCAAGTGTCAAAAAGTTATTTTGAACGATTGTCAATTGTTTTTTATAAATATTATTTAAATCCTACCTTGTTTAATATTGAATTAAAGGTCTCGCAGAGGAGATTTGAACTAAAGTGCCAAAAAGTTGTTTAGGACGATTGTCAATTATTTTTTATAAATATTATGTAAATCCTACCGTGTTTGGTATTGAATTAAAGCTCTCGCAGAGGAGATTTGAACTAGAGTGTCAAAAGGTTGTTTAGGACGATTGTCAATTGTTTTTTATAAATATTATTTAAATCCTACCGTGTTTGGTATTGAATTAAAAGTCTCGCAGAGGAGATTTGAACTAAAGTGTCAAAAAGTTGTTTAGGACGATTGTCAATTGTTTTTTATAAATATTATTTAAATCCTACCGTGTTTGGTATCAAATTAAAGGTCTCGCAGATGAGATTTGAACTAAAGTGTCAAAAAGTTGTTTAGGACGATTGTCAATTGTTTTTTATAAATATTATTTAAACTCTGCAGTATTTGGTATCAAATTAAAAGTCTCATGAAGGATATTTTAATTCAAGTGTCAAAAAGTTATTTTGGTAAATCATCAATTGTTTTTTATTAATGTTATTTAAATCATAACGTGTTTGGTATTGAATTAAATATCTCACGGAAGAGATTTAAACTAAAGTGACAAATAGTAGTAACATGGACGCGAGAAACGAAGTGACGAGCTTTTTTGTCAATGTACTGACATGGAAGCGAGGAACGTAGTGACGAGTTTTCTTCGTCAATGTACTGACATGGAAACGAGGAACGTAGTGACGAGCTTGCTTCGCCGATGTAATGACTTGAAAGCGAGGAACGAAGGCATTAGCTTGCTTCGCCAATGTACTGACTTGAAAGCGAGGAACGAAGGGACGAGCTTTCTTCGTCAATGTACTGACATGGAAACGAGGAACCTAGTGACGAGCTTGCTTCGCCAATGCACTGACTTGAAAGCGAGGAACGATGGCATAAGCTTGCTTATTTTCTACATTTTCAGTTGTAATATTCTTCAGTGACACGGAGCCTAGGCGACAGACCTGCGAAGCTGTCACTTTTCACAAACTAGTTATTTTTGACATTTCAGTCTGAAATTTCAAATATAAATTCCTTTAATTGTAGTTCAGTTAGACGAATTTGGTAATTTATTTGTGTTTAGAATGATTTAACCAACATGATTATTATTTTGAAAATTTTTTAAATAAATAAATATATCATCACGCCTTTTACCCATTACGGGTGTGGCACTCTGCTTACGCAGATCTCGGTAGGTGATATATTTTATAGTATGAAGTGCGGTTACCAGCCGTCAAATCATAGTCCCCGAGGATGTTAGTGGAGGGGGAACCACAGGGGTAAATTTAAATTTGTAACTGTCGGTAGTAGGATTCGAACTGAGGATCTCACGATCCACAGTCCGACACGTTACCACGGAGCTATTTACCCCATTAAATTTTTTAAATATGAATTTTTTTCCATATTATTTTCAAATTTAAAATAAATATGACAGATGTCTTTGTTCGTCAACCTTATTTCTTTTAAGGATTTTAGGCGGTAAAATTCAAATGAGTTAACTTCTAATCTCGCACAAATAAGTTGAATAGTTATTTACATTATACGTGCGGTAAGTTTAGTTTTACAGCGCGAAGTTTTGTATTGAAGCACGACGCGCAGCGGAGTGCTTTAATAAAACTGAGCGATGTATAATAAACTTAACGCACACATAATGTATTACATTTTCTGGCCGACATACCTTTTTACTATATTTATTTATATGTATTTTCCATAAATTTTCTTAATTGATATTTATAGTAAGTTGTGCATCAAGACGCTTTGAAAAACTATGAAACGTAAAAATAATCAATAATTTGTATAAAGTGTCATAATCAAAAGTAGAACCACTCCCTGAAAATATAAATTACGTTACGAGATATTTCAAGTTTTTGTGGTGTGGTGTGACGAGAAGAAAGGCAACAATTTAACTGAAAAACATCCTCTTGGCATATTTCACAGAGCTGATATCGCAAAATAAAAAATATTTTTGGGCAATTTATTCAATTATGATTTGCAAAAACATAGATATTTCGTAATATTCAAAACTACTTGAAAAGAAAGACCCAATTATAACCTAAAAATATGACAATTTAATAATTCCCACATAGGCTACATGATCGATTCAAATGTTACCTACCTTTCTCGATATTCTGTATTACAATTAATTTAATATAATTAAAATAAAATAAATCACCAATTTTCATCAATCCAATCTATCAGTTTTATCTTTTGACATTTTATTAGTTGTTTGACAATTACCGACTGTGAATAATCAATACTTAGTTAGGATAAGTGTTAAGAGATGGCGCTGCTGACAAATGTCATATTTTATATAAAATTTTTAGTTTTATTTATTTCTATGTTACTTTATTTAACGATTTTGGCGGTAGCTAGAGTTTTTTTAATCATTCTTTATTATTACAAAGTTACTTTTTATTTTAATGGCCTCAAAAAGCTAAAAAATATCGGTGCGCGTTCCCGCACCGCGGTGTTTCAAAAATCATGGAGGCCAGAAAATTATTTTTCACTTCATAGATGGTTTCTTATTCTTTTCAAAAAATACAACAGATGTCTCTGCTTGACAACATCTAAGTATTTTAGGCGGTAAAATTTAAATAAGTTAATTAGTTATCTAATATAAAAAGATCGTTTTAAATATTTATAATCAATTTCAGAATTATTTTTTTTTATCATCACTTGTTTTTTATTTCTAATCCTTCCGTGTTTGGTACTAAATTAAAAGTTTCACGTTAGAGATTTATAATAAAGTATCATAAAGGTATTTTGGACGATTGTCAATTGTTTTTTATAAATATTATTTAAATCCTACCGTGTTTGGTATTGAATTAAAGGTCTCGCAGTGAAAATTTGAACTCAAATGTAAAAAAGTTGATTTGGACGATCGTTAATTGTTTTGTATAAATGTTATTCATTCCTACCGAGTTGGGTATTAAATTAAAGGCCTCGCGGAGGAGATTTGAACTTAAGTGTCAAAAAGTTGTTTTGGACGATTGTCAATTGTTTTTTTTTAAATATTATTTAAATCCTACCGTGATTGGTATCAAATTAAAGGCCTCGCGGAGGAGATTCTAACTCAATTATCAAAAAGTTGTTTTGGGCGATTGTCAATTGTTTTTTATAAATATTATTTAAATCCTACCGTGTTTGGTATTGAATTAAAGGTCTCGCAGTGGAAATTTGAACTCAAATGTCAAAAAGTTGATTTGGACGATCGTTAATTGTTTTGTATAAATAAAATTTAATTCCTACCGAGTTTGGTATCAAATTAAAAGCCTCGCGGAGGAGATTTGAACTTAAGTGTCAAAAAGTTGTTTTGGACGATTGTCAATTGTTTTTTAAAAATATTATTTAAATCCTACCGTGTTTGGTGTCAAATTAAAGGCCTCGCGGAGGAGATTTGAACTCAAGTGTCAAAAAGTTATTTTGAACGATTGTCAATTGTTTTGTATAGATGTTATTTAATTCCTACCGTGTTTGGTATCAAATTAAAGGCCTCGCGGAGGACATTTAAACTCAAGTGTCAAAACGTTGTTTTGGACGATTGTCAATTGTTTTTTTATAAATATTATTTAAATCCTACCGTGTTTGGTATCAAATTAAAAGTCTCATGAAGGATATTTCAATTCAAGTGTCAAAAAGTTATTTGGTACTAAATTAAAAGTTTCACGTTAGAGATTTATAATAAAGTATCATAAAGGTATTTTGGACGATTGTCAATTGTTTTTTATAAATATTATTTAAATCCTACCGTGTTTGGTATTGAATTAAAGGTCTCGCAGTGAAAATTTGAACTCAAATGTAAAAAAGTTGATTTGGACGATCGTTAATTGTTTTGTATAAATGTTATTCATTCCTACCGAGTTTGGTATCAAATTAAAGGCCTCGCGGAGGAGATTTGAACTTAAGTGTCAAAAAGTTGTTTTGGACGATTGTCAATTGTTTTTTTTTAAATATTATTTAAATCCTACCGTGATTGGTATCAAATTAAAGGCCTCGCGGAGGAGATTCTAACTCAAGTATCAAAAAGTTGTTTTGGGCGATTGTCAATAGTTTTTTATAAATATTATTTAAATCCTACCGTGTTTGGTATTGAATTAAAGGTCTCGCAGTGGAAATTTGAACTCAAATGTCAAAAAGTTGATTTTGACGATCGTTAATTGTTTTGTATAAATATTATTTAATTCCTACCGAGTTTGGTATCAAATTAAAAGCCTCGCGGAGGAGATTTGAACTTAAGTGTCAAAAAGTTGTTTTGGACGATTGTCAATTGTTTTTTAAAAATATTATTTAAATCCTACCGTGTTTGGTGTCAAATTAAAGGCCTCGCGGAGGAGATTTGAACTCAAGTGTCAAAAAGTTATTTTGAACGATTGTCAATTGTTTTGTATAGATGTTATTTAATTCCTACCGTGTTTGGTATCAAATTAAAGGCCTCGCGGAGGACATTTAAACTCAAGTGTCAAAACGTTGTTTTGGACGATTGTCAATTGTTTTTTTATAAATATTATTTAAATCCTACCGTGTTTGGTATCAAATTAAAAGTCTCATGAAGGATATTTCAATTCAAGTGTCAAAAAGTTATTTGGTACTAAATTAAAAGTTTCACGTTAGAGATTTATAATAAAGTATCATAAAGGTATTTTGGACGATTGTCAATTGTTTTTTATAAATATTATTTAAATCCTACCGTGTTTGGTATTGAATTAAAGGTCTCGCAGTGAAAATTTGAACTCAAATGTAAAAAAGTTGATTTGGACGATCGTTAATTGTTTTGTATAAATGTTATTCATTCCTACCGAGTTTGGTATCAAATTAAAGGCCTCGCGGAGGAGATTTGAACTTAAGTGTCAAAAAGTTGTTTTGGACGATTGTCAATTGTTTTTTTTTAAATATTATTTAAATCCTACCGTGATTGGTATCAAATTAAAGGCCTCGCGGAGGAGATTCTAACTCAAGTATCAAAAAGTTGTTTTGGGCGATTGTCAATAGTTTTTTATAAATATTATTTAAATCCTACCGTGTTTGGTATTGAATTAAAGGTCTTGCAGTGGAAATTTGAACTCAAATGTCAAAAAGTTGATTTGGACGATCGGTAATTGTTTTGTATAAATATTATTTAATTCCTACCGAGTTTGGTATCAAATTAAAAGCCTCGCGGAGGAGATTTGAACTTAAGTGTCAAAAAGTTGTTTTGGACGATTGTCAATTGTTTTTTAAAAATATTATTTAAATCCTACCGTGTTTGGTGTCAAATTAAAGGCCTCGCGGAGGAGATTTGAACTCAAGTGTCAAAAAGTTATTTTGAACGATTGTCAATTGTTTTGTATAGATGTTATTTAATTCCTACCGTGTTTGGTATCAAATTAAAGGCCTCGCGGAGGACATTTAAACTCAAGTGTCAAAACGTTGTTTTGGACGATTGTCAATTGTTTTTTTATAAATATTATTTAAATCCTACCGTGTTTGGTATCACATTAAAAGTCTCATGAAGGATATTTCAACTCAAGTGTCAAAAAGTTATTTTGGTATATCGTCAATTGTTTTTTAATAAATGTTATTTAAATCCTGACGTGTTTGGTATTGAATTAAATATCTCACGGAAGAGATTTAAACTAAAATGCCAAATAGTTGTAACATAAAAGCGAGAAACGAAGTGACGAGCTTGCTTCGCCATGCACTGACTTGAAAGCGAGGAACGAAGTGACGAGCTTTCTTCGTCAATGTACTGACATCGAAGCGAGGAACGTAGTGACGAGCTTGCTTCGTCGATGCACTGACATGGAAGCGAGGAACGAAGTGACGAGCTTTCTTCATCAATGTACTGACATCGAAGCGAGGAACGTAGTGACGAGCTTGCTTCGCCAATTGTTTGGTATAAATTGGAAATTATTTAAGACTACCTAATTTATTTTTCTATATTTTCAGTTGTAATCTTCTTCAGTGACGCGGAGCCTAGGGGACAGACCTGCGAAGCAGGTCGGACCGCTAGTCCATATACTATTTTGGCTACGGATCTTTCTATAGATTCATCACGCAACTTTGTCGGGCCATAGGGCCAAGACGGTTTGACGGATTTAAGTGAAACTTTCACAGACATGTAGAGTTCGATTAGGACTGCGTGCTTTTTATAAATTCATAATTTTCCTACACATGATGTGCGAGAAAACTTGAAAAAACATGCATTTTTGGGCAAGAATCAATTAAGAGTGTGGTGGCCGTGAAATTTTTAAGATGAACATCTATGACAACTTGTCATTTTTGACAGTTCAGTTTAAAATTTTAAATATAAATTACATTAATTGTAGACAAGTTGGAGAAGTTTTGTAAATTTGTTTGTGTTTTGAATAAATATGCAAACATGCTTAATATTTTGTGAATTTAAAAAAGGTTAATTTAAGCAATTTAAAAAAAATGTCGAATAATATTTTTTGCTTTGATTATACATTAACGGGCCGAGAAGAGTTGGTATTACACAAATAAATTTAATAAAATTAAAGTAAAACCGCGAAATATAAAGCTACTGTAGAATGCAAATTAATATTAATTATTATTGACCGTACTTTTAAATTAACACGATGACAAAAGAAATGACATTGACAGATTGCCAATTGAGTTCATAGAAATTACTAGAAACCTTACTTATAAAGTATTAAATGAAATTTTTTGGTTACAAGTAATAAAGGAACGCAATGACGAAATTTTTTTTATCCCAAATCGTTATGATCGGTAATTGTTTTTGTAGAAATTACCAGAAACCTAATTTATAGGGTAATAAATGAACAGTTTTAGAAACTGGGAGTTAAGAGATTCAGATTTGTCGAAAATAGCTACAGGTAAATAGTCAATTATTTGTTTTAATGGAAAACACACAACTTCCCTCAATGGAAACCACTAAACTTTCCACAATGGTAAACACATAACTTCCCTCAATGAAAAGCATATTACTTGTAAACACATAACTTCCCTCAGTGGAAAGCGCACAACTTCCCTCAATTGAAAACATACATCTTTCCACAGTGGTAAGCACGCAACTTTCGTCAATGTAATACACACAACTTCCTTTAATGGAGAACACACAACTTCTTTCAATGGAAAACACACAACTTCCCTCAATGGAAAACATACAACTTTAAAGGTAAATACGTAAATTTTCGCAATGGCGAACATAAAACTTCCTTACAGTGTAAAACACAACTTCCTAGCTGTAGACACACAACTTCCCGTTAATTGTAACAACAAAATATCTCTCAATATGCAAACACAGAACTTCCTTTCAGTGGTAAATACACAACTTCCTAGCAATAAGGGACAGACAACTTTCCATATTGATATGGAAGTGAAAAACGAACTGACAACATTCGCCAATGTTAATGACATGAAAGTGAGGAACGAAGTGACGAGCTTTCTTCACCAATTTAGTTACATGGAAGGGAGGAACGAAGTGATGACCGTTCTTCATTTCATTTCACAAACATTTTTTTAAAGCACTATGATTCATAAATTCATACTTTCAGTTGGACCCTAAATAAAGTTGAAACCTCCTTCAGGGTCCCTGAGCAAAGGGGTTAGACCTGCAGGTCGAATCGCTATGCAGTATTAAACACCTTTTTCATATTATGTTATAACTACATAAGTTTTGTGAGATTTTCAGAGATGGCGGAGCCCTAGCTGAGACACCCGCCGTAGGCGGGGGTCGACGCTAGTTATAGCTAATGTTGGTGAAAGCAAGATAAAAATGCTGTTTTAAGCATGCAAAAGCATACAAAACACCGTTTTCAAGTATTTAAACTGTCATATTCATGTATATGTCGTGTGTAATGGCTTATGTTTGCAAAATCAAGATAAAATAGCTGTTTTCAGCTTGCAAAAACATACAAAATGCTGTTTTCAAGTATTTAAACTGTCATATTCATGTTTCTGTCGTGTATAATAGCTAATGTTGGTGAAAGCAAGATAAAAGTACTGTTTTAAGCATACAAAAGCATACAAAACACCGTTTTCAAGTATTTAAACTGTCATTTTCATGTATATGTCGTGTGTAATGGCTTATGTTTGCAAAATCAAGATAAAATAGCTGTTTTCAGCTTGCAAAAACATACAAAATGCTGTTTTCAAATATTAAAACTGTCATATTCATGTTTCTGTCGTGTATAATAGCTAATGTTGGTGAAAGCAAGATAAAAATGCTGTTTTAAGCATGCAAAAGCATACAAAACACCATTTTCAAGTATTTAAACTGTCATATTCATGTATATGTCGTGTGTAATGGCTTATGTTTGCAAAATCAAGATAAAATAGATGTTTTCAGCTAGAAAAAACATACAAAATGCTGTTTTCAAGTATTTAAACTATCATATTCATGTTTCGGTCGTGTATAATAGCTAATGTTGTTGAAAGCAAGATAAAAATGCTGTTTTAAGCATGCAAAAGCATACAAAACACCGTTTTCAAGTATTTAAACTGTCATATTCATGTATATGTCGTGTGTAATGGCTTGTTTGCAAAATCAAGATAAAATAGCTGTTTTCAGCTTGCAAAAACATACAAAATGCTGTTTTCAAGTATTTTAAATGTCATATTCTTGTTTCTGTCGTGTATAATAGCTAATGTTGGTGAAAGCAAGATAAAAATGCTGTTTTAAGCATGCAAGAGCTTACAAAATACGGTTTTTAAGTATTTAAACTGTCATATACATGTATATGTCGTGTGTAATGGCTTATGTTTGCAAAATCAAGATAAAATAGATGTTTTCAGCTAGAAAAAACATACAAAATGCTGTTTTCAAGTATTTAAACTGTCATATTCATGTTTCTGTTGTGTATAATAGCTAATGTTGGTGAGAGCAATATAAAAATGCTGTTTTAAGCATGCAAAAGCATACAAAACACCGTTTTCAAGTATTTAAACTGTCATATTCATGTATATGTCGTGTGTAATGGCTTGTTTGCAAAATCAAGATAAAATAGCTGTTTTCAGCTTGCAAAAACATACAAAATGCTGTTTTCAAGTATTTTAACTGTCATATTTATGTTTCTGTCGTGTATAATATCTAATGTTGGTGAAAGCAAGATAAAAATTCTGTTTTAAGCATGCAAAAGCATACAAAACACCGTTTTCAAGTATTTAAACTGTCATATTCATGTATATGTCGTGTGTAATAGCTTGTTTAGAAAATCAAGATAAAAATGCTGTTTTAAGCATGCAAAAGCATACAAAACACCGTTTTCAAGTATTCAAACTGTCATATTCATGTTTTTGTCGTGTATAATAGCTAATGTTAGTGAAAGCAAGATAAAAATTCTGTTTTAAGCATGCAAAAGCATACAAAACACCGTTTTCAAGTATTTAAACTGTCATATTCATGTATATGTCGCGTGTAATGGCTTATGTTTGCAAAATCAAGATAAAAAAGCTGTTTTCAGCTTGCAAAAACATACAAAATGCTGTTTTCTAGTATTTAAACTGTCATATTCATGTTTCTGTCGTGTATAATAGCTAATGTTGGTGAAAGAAAGACAAAAATGCTGTTTTAAGCATGCAAAAGCATACAAAACACCGTTTTCAAGTATTTAAACTGTCATATTCATGTATATGTCGTGTTTAATGGCTTACGTTTGCAAAATCAAGATCAAATAGCTGTTTTCAGCTTGCAAAAACTTTCAAAATGCTGTTTTCAAGTATTTAAACTGTCATATTCATTTTTCTGTCGTGTATAATAGCTAATGTTGGTGAAAGCAAGATAAAAATGCTTTTCTAAGCATGCAAAAGCATACAAAACACCGTTTTCAAGTATTTAAACTGTCATATTCATGTATATGTCGTGTGTAATGGCTTATGTTTGCAAAATCAAGATAAAATAGCCGTTTTCAGCTTGCAAAAACATAAAAAATGCTGTTTTCAAGTATTTAATCTTTCATATTCATGTTTCTGTCGTGTATAATAGCTAATGTTGGTTAAAGCAAGATAAAAATGCTGTTTTAAGCATGAAAAAGCATACAAAACACTTTTTTCAAGTATTTAAACTGTCATATTCATGTATATGTCGTGTGTAATGGCTTATGTTTGCAAAATCAAGATAAAATAGCTGTTTTCAGCTTGCCAAAACATACAAAATACTGTGTTCAAGTATTTAAATTGTCATATTCATGTTTCTGTCGTGTATAATAGCTAATGTTGGTGAAAGCAAGATAAAAATGCTGTTTAAGCATACAAAAGCATACAAAACACCGTTTTCAAGTATTTAAACTGTCATATTCATGTATATGTCGTGTGTAATGGCCTATGTTTGCAAAATCAAGATAAAATAGCTGTTTTCAGCTTTCAAAAACATACAAAATGCTGTTTTCAAGTATTTAAATTGTCATATTCTTGTTTATGTCGTGTATAATAGCTAATATTGGTAAAAGCAAGATAAAAACGCTGTTTTAAGCATGCAAGAGCAAACAAAACAACGTTTTCAAGTATTTAAACTGTCATATTCATGTATATGTCGTGTATAATGGCTTATGTTTGCGAAATCAAGATGAAATAGCTGTTTTCAGCTTGCAAAAACATACAAAATGCTGTTTTCAAGTTTTTAAACTGTCATATTCATGTTTCTCTCGTGTATAATAGCTAATGTTGGTAAAAGCAAGATAAAAATGCTGTATTAAGCATGCAAGAGCATACAAAACACCGTTTTCAAGTATTTAAACTGTCATATTCATGTTTCTGTCGTGTATAATAGCTGATGTTGGTGAAAGCTAGATGAAAATGCTGTTTTAAGCATGCCAAAGCATACAAAACACCGTTTTCAAGTATGTAAACTGTCATATTCATGTATATGTCGTGTGTAATGGCTTATGTTTGCAAAATCAAGATAAAATAGCTCTTTTCAGCTTGCAAAAACATAAAAAATGCTGTTTTCAAGTATTTGAATTGTCATATTCATGTTTCTGTCGTGTATAATAGCTAATGTTGGTGAAAGCAAGATAAAAATGCTGTTTTCAGCATGCAAAAGCAAACAAAACACCGTTTTCAAGTATTTAAACTGTCGTATTCATGTTTCTGTCGTGTATAATAGCTAATGTTGGTGAAAGCAAGATAAAAATGCTGTTTTAAGCATGCAAAAGCGTACTAAACACCGTTTTCAAGTATTTAAACTGTCATATTCATGTTTCTGTCGTGTATAATAGCTAATGTTGGTGAAAGTAAGATAAAAATGCTGTTTTAAGCATGCAAAAGCATACAAAACACTGTTTTCAAGTATTTAAACTGTCATATTCATGTATATGTCGTGTGTAATGGCTTATGTTTGCAAAATCAAGATAAAATAGCTGTTTTCAATTTGCAAAAACATATAAAATGCTGTTTTCAAGTATATATACTGTCATATTCATGTTTTTGTCATGTATAATAGCTAATGTTGGTGAAAGCAAGATAAAAATGCTGTTTTTAAGCATGCAAAAGCATACAAAACACCTTTTTCAAGTATTTAAACTGTCATATTCATGTATATGTCGTGTGTAATGGCTTATGTTTGCAAAATCTAGATAAAATAGCTGCTTTCAGCTTGCAAAAACATACAAAATGCTGTTTTCAAGTATTTAAACTGTCATATTCATGTTTCTGTCGTGTATAATAGCTAATGTTGGTGAAAGCAAGATAAAAATGCTGTTTTCAGCAAGCAAAAGCAAACAAAACAACGTTTTCAAGTATTTAAACTGTCATATTTATGTATATGTCGTGTGTAATGGCTTATGTTTGCAAAATCAAGATAAAATAGCTGCTTTCAGCTTGCAAAAACATACAAAATGCTGTTTTCAAGTATTTAAACTGTCATATTCATGATTCTGTCGTGTATAATAGCTAATGTTGGTGAAAGCAAGATAAAAATGCTGTTTTAAGCATGCAAAAGCATACAAAACACCGTTTTCAAGTATTTAAACTGTCATATTCATGTTTCTGTCCTGTATAATAGCTAATGTTGGTGAAAGCTAGATAAAAATGCTATTTTAAGCATGCAAAAGCATACAAAACACCGTTTTCAAGTATATAAACTGTCATATTCATGTATATGTCGTGTGTAATGGCTTATGTTTGCAAAATCAAGATAAAAAAGCTGTTTTCAGCTTGCAAAAACATACAAAATGCTGTTTTCAAGTATTTAAACTGTCATATTCATGTTTCTGTCGTGTATAATAGCTAATGTTGGTGAAAGAAAGACAAAAATGCTGTTTTAAGCAAGCAAAAGCATACAAAACACCGTTTTCTAGTATTTAAACTGTCATATTCATGTTTCTGTCGTGTATAATAGCTAATGTTGGTGAAAGAAAGACAAAAATGCTGTTTTAAGCATGCAAAAGCATACAAAACACCGTTTTCAAGTATTTAAACTGTCATATTCATGTATATGTCGTGTGTAATGGCTTGTTTGGTAAATCAAGATAAAAATGCTGTTTTAAGCATGCAAAAGCATACAAAACACCGTTTTCAAGTATTTAAACTGTCATATTCATGTTTCTGTCATGTATAATAGCTAATGTTGGTGAAAGCAAGACAAAAATGCTGTTTTAAGCAAGCAAAAGCATACAAAACACCGTTTTCTAGTATTTAAACTGTCATATTCATGTTTCTGTCGTGGATAATAGCTAATGTTGGTGAAAGAAAGACAAAAATGCTGTTTTAAGCATGCAGAAGCATACAAAACACCGTTTTCAAGTATTTAAACTGTCATATTCATGTATATGTCGTGTGTAATGGCTTATGTTTGCAAAATCAAGATAAAATAGCTGTTTTCAGCTTGCAAAAACTTACAAAATGCTGTTTTCAAGTAATTATACTGTCATATTCATGTTTCTGTCGTGTATAATAGCTAATGTTGGTGAAAGCTAGATAAAAATGCTGTTTTAAGCATACAAAAGCATACAAAACACCGTTTTTAAGTATTTAATCTGTCATATTCATGTATATGTCGTGTGTAATGCCTTATGTTTGCAAAATCAAGATAAAATAGCTGTTTTCAGCTTGAAAAAACATACAAAATGCTGTTTTTATGTATTTAAACTGTCATATTCATGTTTCTGTCTTGTATAATAGCTAATGTTGGTGAACGCAACATAAAAATGCAGTTTTGAGCATGCAAAAGCATACAAAACACCGTTTTCAAGTATTTAAACTGTCATATTCATGTATATGTCGTGTGTAATGGCTTATGTTTGCAAAATCAAGATAAAATAGTTGTTTTCAGCTTGCAAAACATATAAAATGCTGTTTTCAAGTATATAAATTGTCATATTCATGTTTCTGTCGTGTATAATAGCTAATGTTGGTGAAAGCAAGATAAAAATGCAGTTTTAAGCATGCAAAAGCAAACAAAACACTGTTTTCAAATATTTAAACTGTCATATTCATGTATATGTCGTGTGTAATGGCTTATGTTTGCAAATTCAAGTTAAAATAGCTGTTTTCAGCTTGCAAAAACATACAAAATGCTGTTTTTAAGTATTTAAACTGTCATATTCATGTTTCTGTCGTGTATAATAGCTAATGTTGGTGAAAGCAAGATAAAAATGCTGTTTTAAGCATGCAAAAGCATACAAAACACAGTTTTCAAGTATTTAAACTGTCATATTCATGTTTCTGTCGCGTATAATAGCTAATGTTGGTGAAATCAAGATATAAACGCTGCTTTAAGCATACAAAACACCGTTTTCAAGTATTTAAACTGTCATATTCATGTATATGTCGTGTGTAATGGCTTATGTTTGCAAAATCAAGATAAAATAGCTGTTTTCAGCTTGCAAAAACTTACAAAATGCTGTTTTCAAGTATTTAGACTGTCATATTCATGTTTCTGTCGTGTATAATAGCTAATGTTGGTGAAAGCAAGATAAAAATGCTATTTTTAACATACAAAAGCATACAAAACACCTTTTTCAAGTATTTAAACTGTCATATTCATGTATATGTCGTGTGTAATTGCTTATGTTTGCAAAATCAAGATAAAATAGCTGTTTTCAGCTTGCAAAAACATACAAAATGCTGTTTTCAAGTATATAAACTGTCATATTCATGATTCTGTCGTGTATAATAGCTAATGTTGGTGAAAGCAAGATAAAAATGCTGTTTTAAGCATGCAAGAGCTTACAAAACACGGTTTTTAAGTATTTAAACTGTCATATTCATGTTTCTGTCGTGTATAATATCTAATGTTGGTGAAAGCAAGACAAAAATGCTGTTTTAAGCATGCAAAAGCATACAAAACACCGTTTTTAAGTATTTAAACTGTCATATTCATGTAAATGTCGTGTGTAATGGCTAATGTTGGTGAAAGCAAGATAAAAATGCTGTTTTAAGCATGCAAAAGCATACAAAACACCGTTTTCAAGTATTTAAACTGTAATATTCATGTATATGTCGCGTGTAATGGCTTATGTTTGCAAAATTAAGATAAAAAAGCTGTTTTCAGCTTGCAAAAACATACAAAATGCTGTTTTCTAGTATTTAAACTGTCATATTCATGTTTCTGTCGTGTATAATAGCTAATGTTGGTGAAAGAAAGACAAAAATGCTGTTTTAAGCAAGCAAAAGCATACAAAACACCGTTTTCTAGTATTTAAACTGTCATATTCATGTTTCTGTCGTGTATAATAGCTAATGTTGGTGAAAGAAAGACAAAAATGCTGTTTTAAGCATGCAAAAGCATACAAAACACCGTTTTCAAGTATTTAAACTGTCATATTCATGTATATGTCGTGTGTAATGGCTTGTTTGGTAAATCAAGATAAAAATGCTGTTTTAAGCATGCAAAAGCATACAAAACACCGTTTT